>CM053503.1:54455653-54586219 GCA_028627145.1 Eidolon dupreanum | reverse complement strand
CCCCCCCCCCGCGCGCGCACACACACACACACACACACACACACACACACACACAATAGCTGGCAGCAGTAAGCAACCTCCTAGACTCATCCTGCAGTGGTGTTGGGCTGGTAGTTTCCATGCCTCACGTCTCTCCTAGTTTCTGCCTGACTTTCCAGCCTGATTCTCTGGAAGCCCTTACTACTCAAAGTGTGGTCTGGGAACTTGTTAGGAATGCAGAATCTCAGCCTTCTAGACCTACCAATTCAATACATCAAAATATAATACCGTGCCTTGTACATAGTGGGGCCTTAATGAATATTTCTTAAATGTATAGATACATTAAAACATTGAAATTTGATCTTGCTGAAACTCTCTGAAATGCATTTCTTCAAAACACATGTATGTGAACAGCCCTTAACTCAATGGTGCACTCTTGAAAAAATATGAAGTATTGTATATAATGAATTGCTTTTTAAATTGCATTTCATCGATATTTAGGGGACTTGTTGTGAATGCTTCCGTAAATTCATTATCCCTTTTCAAAGTGGATAATCCCCCTTTCATTTATCTGTGTTCTTAATTTATAGTCTTTATAGCAGGACATACCTACAGTAAAGATACTGTAATCAAATGCGTTATCACTGAGATGACCTTTGAAATTCTCCCCACAACCCCTGTTATTTGGTCCCTATGGCCTTCCTTGTCTTTCTTTTTATTAGTTCCCTAAAATGTCAGCTCCACGTGATTGTGGTTTATATCAGCACATAGCTAAGCAACCAAGATAGATAAATAAAACACTTCTCTTTACAAAGTCAGCCAAAAGTTATAATGCCAAAGCATTGTACTGTATTTGGCTACCTACAATCAGTGGACAGTAAGGGCAACTTGCCCTTCCAGTTGGCATCATGCCAGCTTCAACAGCCTTCAACAGCCACCTGAAGCCTTCAACAGCCACCTCAAGCCAGTGTCAGTAGAGTACCACTAATATCCTACCTAAGGGACCACAAAGCTCTCCCATTTGCACCTTGACGAGAATAGCTCCCAAAAAGCAATTGTGCTTTTTAAAAAAGCTTTGTTGAAGAAAGCTGGAGAAGAGATAGTTATACTAAGACATTGAGGAGGAGGAGATGTTATAACTTTGCGATCAAACAATCAGCTATCTACTCGCTGTGTTCTCAGGAAAACTTCTTAACCCCCTAAGCCTGTACTGTCCTCCTACATAATCTGGAGTTAGTTAGAATGCTTATCTACAAGGGTGTTGTGGGTATTAAGTGTGAGAATAGATATAAAGAACAGTGTCAGACACAGTTATTGCTTTGTAATTATTAGCTAGTATGACTGTTGCATTCTTACTACGAAATGTCAGCTTATCAACGATATATAAAATGATCTAAAATTAGCCACGGCAACACATATGTCAGATAACAGAACACTACAACTCTGAAAATTCATGGTCACCATAGACTTTAAGAGATGTTTTGGTGCACAGAATATATTCTTACTATATTTTCTGTTTTCTCTGCCTAATTTTTCTCACTTCTAGTTACAACCAGGATAGTAAGAGTCTGGAAACCATTTAATATAAAGAGATGGTGAAGAACCTAGGAACATTTAAACTGGGGAGGAAAACTCTTGCTAGGAATATGTCAAGTAAGTCTATGCTTTATATGACATTCATGAAATCCAGAGGAAAAAAGAACATTGTTCCCAGTGTCTTAAAAAGGGTGAAAAGGTTTATTTTCTAGAAGCCTCCAGCAACTCCCCTGTGTTAGTCAGTTTCCTCCAAGAGCCAACATCAAGGTAGGGTTATATATGCTGAATTTTATTAGGGAAGATACATGTGTGACAGGAAATAGACTGGGAGCTGGGCAGGCCGGAATTGCCCATCAGACCCTCCTGGAAGTCTCATGTGGAGCGAAAGAAAGTGGAAGAAAGTATCTTATACTGCTGTGCAGCCTAAAGCAAACCTTAGAGAATCCTTTAGCCAAAATCAGCTGACAAAGGAGTTCAGTGTCTCCCACGAACCATTCTGTCTCAGTACCCTTAGGATTCACAAATTAAGGGATGAATTTCAAAGTGCAGCATCTCGGGCCCTTGGTCTTAAACCCCTGTGGTATGAGGTGTTTGGTGTGAATTCTCATGACTGCTATATCTCTTCTCACATCTCACTGGTCCATTATTAAATCATTCTCTGTGTCACAGATTGTAGTATTGCATAGCTTGAGTTTTTAGAGGAACTGTGTGTGTGTGTGTGTGTGTGTGTGTGTGTATATATCTGTATGTGTGTGTATATATATATACATACATATATTTACACATTCATACATATATATGTATATGTATGTATATACATATACATATGTGTGTGTGTGTGTGTGTATTTTAGGCATTTGATAGTCATCTTTACCTATTTGAAGGACTGACACATGGAATGCAACTACAAAATGTTTATTCATTAGCTTTTCAGTAAATGGAGTGGCAGAGAACCCAGACTTCTGAACCAGACTGAGTTTTGATCCCGACTTTGCCTCTTGCAAGCTTCGTGTTCTTGGGAAATTTAATTAATCTCCCTGTACCTCAGTAGCCTCCTCTATAAAGTAAAGATAATTATAACATCTACCTCACAGTGTTCTATGAGTTGTAAAGTATTTAGAGCAGTCTTGTCACAAAAGAAGTATTATGTAAGTATTAAATAATTAAATCTTTTAAAGCACCTGTTATGTGCCAATTCCTAGCCATGTGCAGAGCGTAAAACCAGGACAAATAAATTATCATCAGAGAATTACCTTTTAAGTAGCAATTCCTAAGAATAACATAGCTGCATAAGAAATAAGACTGTTGACTTTGGTCAAGGATATGTCAGGAATGTTGACAAGAGGCTTTCTAAATACCCTTTCAACTCTCAAATTCTATGATTTTACTTTTGAATTCCAAAACCAAGATGTCACATTATGTTAGATCTGAGGTCAGGAAGTTTTCTCTGTAAAGGGCCAAATCATAAATATTTTAGGCTTTGCAGGCCATGTAGCTTATGTTACAACTACTTAATTCTGCCATCATATTGTGAAACAGCCACAGAGAATGTTTAAATGAATAGGCACTCATTTATGCAAATACATTTTTATTTATAGACATTAAAATGTAAGTTTCATATAATTTTCTTTTCACAAAATGTTATTCTTTTAATTTTTTAACCATTTGAAAATATAAAAACCATTCTTAGCCCATGTATTGATTGGGCCTATGAGCCGTGGTTTGCTAACCACTTGTACTTTGTTAGATGAAGCAAGTGATAGGGAAGGCCCTAACCAAGAATGAGCTGTCAACTTTAGTCAAGAGTTCCAATGACAAGTGAACATCTCAGAGGAAGAACTGAGACAGAATCATTCCTACTGAATTGCCATACAGGCAGGAGCATAAAAGAAGTTCTAGGGCACAGCAATCAGAAAAAAATTGCAATAAACCAGGGTTATGCCATAATTGCAACAATCTTTGTTGAGTTTATTTTATTTGAATTAGCTCTATCCCCTTTTTTAAATCTGAATTAGCACTATCTCCTTCCTGTCCCCTCTCTTTATAAATTTTGGATAATAATTCTTTAATTGTAAGAGAATCTTGGACTCTGGCCTGATTCCCTGACACCATTTGAGGGTAATCATTTGGAATATCTGTTTAATTCTCAGCTCATCTCTTCTCCCCTCAGAAATAGCTATCCTGAAGGCAGAACTCATCTGAATTCTACTGAGCTCTACTTAATTGGTTTAAAAAAAAGATATTTAAGGAGCTGCCAACATGCTATTCTTTATTATGAATTCTTAACAGCTACCAGGAGTACCCTGGCCCTGAAGAAGATTTGTGAGTAACCCCAGGTCAGCCACTGACCTGGATCAGGAAAATTTTTCAGAATCCCAGTAACTGGTCTGCAACAAAACTCTGTAGTTTTCCATATGCCTGTCAGGTGTCAATCTCTCTGCATTGTCACTGGTGTATTCAAAATTTTGGCAAAAACAGAGAAACAAGCAAAAGAAAACCCAACAACTAAATCCTTCCCTTTACCTAGGTTAGCTGCAAGTGACAAAAAAACAAAACAAAAACAAAAACAAAAACAAAACACAAAACAAAACAAAAAACCCCTCAAAATAACAGTGGTTTAAACAAGACAGAAACATATTCTCTTCCTGCCTCCATGAGATTACAAAGTGTAAGAGGTGTCATAGCAGGTTTGCAAAGTCCACGAGAGTCCAGATGCCTCTAGTTTCCCTCTTTACCATTATCACTAGAGTGAGGGTCATCCTCCTGGGTTCATCTTCTAGTCTACAAATAGAGGAAGGGACAAAGGAGCAGAGAATTCAAGGTTGCACAATAGTTATCTCTTAGGGATGGTGATCAGAAGCTGCCAAACATTTTTTACTGACATCTCATTGGTTAGAATTTAGTCACAAGATCATACCTAGCCACAGGGAGGCTAGAAAAACTACTTTCCTTGAAGACAAAATGTATTCGGGGGATGCCAACCCCTATCTACTGCTCTTGGAATGCATGAGTCCCACCAGGCTGGGGGTCATGCTTTGGGGCTGGTCCAACTTCTCTTCTTCAGAGAAGTACTTCAGTCAGACCAAAGAGAAACTCTGCATACCCCAGATACCCTCAACTATGAGGAGAGGCAACATTGCCCCCAGAACTAGAATTTACCAAGGTCAGTGCCTTAGGGAACTCTCATCTGATTTGACTGGTGTTTAATACCTTCTTCCTGTGAACCCCAGAAAGAGTCTCACCCATATGACTTTGTACCTCCCAAACTGCACATTTATAAATCATGATGGAATTTATTAGGCATAAGTTTTGAGGGGAAATATTTGAAATTTCTTGTAGGTAAGCTACCTAAGTCCTGTGAATAAATATACATTCTTTTCTCCACTTTCCCAGTCTCTAAAATGTTTCTAAAATTCCCCTGGGATATCCTGTTTCATCTAAATGTAACATACATTCATTTTCTCATTATATATTTCGGAAGCCTTTTGCACCTAGGGGATATTCAACGTTGGGTTAAAAAAAATTAGGCATTTTCTTTACTCTGAGTGTAAGGCACAGTGAAGCAAGTCCAAGACATTTGGATACAATTAAATTCATATTGTTCTGGCAAGGTAAGGAGGTGAGGAGGTGAGAAAATTTCATTTACTCAGATAAATGAAACTGCCAGTGAGACAAATTGTGATTTGAATTATCTAATGGTTTATTTACAGTAAGTAAACAAAGGGGTTAATTTCCCATCTTTCATTTCTATTTTTTATTTAAACAACTTATAGTCCCAGAGAGTGTAACTTACAAATAATGTGGATTTGACAACTGGTGCATATTTCTACACTAGGTGAGCACTGAGCTGTCTCTTTGCTGTGTTTTCCTCTAAAATGTCTGCAAAATGTTTAATTCTGTATTGGGAGAATTTTGCTGGAACTTATACTTTCCGGCCTACATAATCTGACACTAGAATAGTAACTGCAAACAGTGACTGATTCAGGTGCCTTGCCTTAATTATATCTGAAAACGGTCCTTTATATCCTATGTTCTTAAGTCTAATAAATAAATAGTAAATAGCTGAACCCATCTTCCATAATGCAATATATGAATTTTTGTTGATAAAAACTAAACCTACATTATAGCAGAAATCATGTTTTTTACAACCTTTAGTTTAAGCCAAAATATCTAAAGTACACAGACATAATTGTAAAGTAATTTTGAGACTAATTTCCAATTCCTCAGGAAGTTTGTAATTTTCTTTATTGTCTATCTATATAAAAAAGAAGAAAAAGAAAAAAAAAAGGCTATTCTATTGCACATATACAGCAAAAGCCAAGCTATTCAGGGTTCCTTTTGGTTGCCTGACCACCCTCAACACACACACACACACACACACACACACACACCCTGTCCTTCAGAGTCAAGGTTCTTAAAGCTCTCAGGCTGAGCTGTACCTGTCCCCAGAAGCTCTAACCTCTTGAACTTTCCTCCTAAGGACTGAGGCTCTTTTCTCCCCTCATGTTGGCATTCCACTGAGAAAAGTCTTGGTCTCTCTTTGATAACTTGGCCTTAACAATGAAAATTGTAGAGAAGCTGATGAATAACAGCAGGAGGAGACCTTAATTAATACACTTTCTTCCACCAGGCACTAGACATATGTAGGCTGTGCCACAGCTAAACTCTCAATAACCATGACATGTCAGAAGAGGGGTGTAGCATCCATATTTCCAAGATGATGTGGTACAGGAGAAGACATCTGGCTGGGATTTAGAAACCCCATGTTCCAGTCTCTCTGTATCTGCCATTAACAAGGGGGGTCCCTGGAGATAACGTGCATGGCACATATTCTTTACAAACTACTTTCAAATCCATCAGTACACTTAGTCTTCTGCCCTAGCTTTGGTTTATACCATCTCCATACCACCCCTTCACACACCATCACTTTTTCACATCCCCATTTTCCTCCATCTTGACATTACTCTAAACAGAAGATAATGGTATTTTTAACAACCTCTCTTCCCCTACAGAAGTGCCCACCACCCTCAAAAGTATACCTGAAACTCATCTGAGGTAAACCAACTTTACTTATAACTGAAAATAAATTATATATACTTTAAAATTAGACTGTCATTTCACTACCAAATGACATACCCAACAAAGTCAAATGACCTAACTTTCCTTAACAAGAATATCAAATTTGATTATATTATAATTAAGAATAAAATGTAAAATATACTTACATTTTTTTCTCTAGGGAGTCAAAAGTTTTAATTGGAAGAACTTGAAGAAAGGTGCAGCAACTGGCATTTTGAAAGCCAGATACCCTTAGCCACAGTAAAGAAAATAGAACCATAAAACCACTCTACAAGGATACTTTTGTCATCCAAAGAGAGTATCTCTCACGACAGATTGATGCAATGCACAGGATGAGCGCGCATTCTCCTACCATCTATTAGGTGTCCTTAAAGTGTCTGGCACTAGGACAGGAATCTAAAACATATTTCCTCCAGAAATTTAGAATCTAGATAGTCTAGAGGAAATTAGTCATTTGGTCATGATTTTGCATTCTGCTTTATCTAGAAAATACACTATATATATACATGTACACACACATACACATACACACATGCACTCTCTCTGTATATAAAATATAACCCATTTTAATAAAAAATATTAATTTATAACTACTTGCTACATAGAGATACTCAAAGCAGATGATTAGGATGAAGAAAATTCCAAAGAATTTTAAAGTCAGGCTTTTTTTAATAAGTTAGAAACACATGACAGGCAACACTGGTTACATAATTTATAGAGCTCAGCATAAAATTAAACCAAAAGTCCCTTGTTTAAAAATTATGAAGAATTTCAAGACAACAGCAGAGAGTTCAATTGAGCACAGGGCCTCTGTGAGCACTGGGCTGGTTAGACTGCACAGGCTGTAGACCCAGGACAGAATACATTGTGTAGCTTGTTAAAGAGATCTCTCAGGAGTTAAGTACCAGAAGCAAACGTAGGTAGGGCCAGAAGGCATCAATATAGGTAACTGACACAGAGAATCATTTGTTGACTGAACAGTAACTAATATTTCTGTTGTACTTTTTAGTTTACAAAGCACTTCCACCAGATCCAGTACCTCCTTGAACCAAAGCAACAATTCCGTGAGATATTAACGTTCTCTCTCTTGTACAGAAGGCAAACTGAGGTCCAAAGAGGTCAAGCAACTCCTTCAAAGCCACTCAGCCTATACAGAGCCTGGGAGTAGGTTATCTGACCTCAATTCCAATTTTCTTTCCACAAAATCAACACAGCCTAGGTGCTAGGAGTTGTGTTACAAAGAGGTACTGAATTTTACACGTGCAGTCCAGCAATTCACTAGTGAAAGCTGGAAGGTGACAGGTGGGGCACTGGCGGCATCAATTGGTTGTTTTCACATCTGTGAGTCTGACACAATTTCGGAGCAAACACCAGACCAAATTCCATATTCCTGATCCCTGCCCATCATCCCTCTCAGACCTCCCCGCCCTCCAACAACAGCTTCATATCTCAGTTCCCCACTAGTATCTGACTGAACAAGTAAAACACCAGTCAGCCTAGCAATCTCTTGCTCAGGTTTGGCTTATTATAAGATCCAAGAATCTAAAGCAAACGTTGACTGATGCACAAAGTTTTTTAAAATCCAAAGCGTGCAGCTTTACCTTTAATAGCAGCTTAAAGGACTCTTAAAAATTACAGACATCATCTTAGCTGATCTTTCATCTCTTTCGAAAAGGTAGATGGTAGCTAGGAGAATGGAATTTGCCAGCATAAATTTGCACTTGAATAGAACAAATTTAATAATCATTCTTTGGACAATAGACTGGTGGTTACCAGAGGGTGGGGGCTGGGGTGGAGAGAGAGAAGGAGGGAGGTAGATGGGGTAAAAGGGGTCAAATATGTGATGACATTAAATAATTTTAAAAAATAAAATAATAATCATTCTTAAGTTCATTTTATCATCTCCACTCGTACTAAAATCATGAAAATATAAGTTTTTATGACAGATTCTAATTATGAGAAATCAAGGAGCAAATTACTGAAACAAAAACTATCTTTTTTTATTCATACTACTCTTAAATAGCATTCCTTAAGAATTATTAGCTTTTAATTGGTAAATATATAAATTTGATTAAAATATTCTCACAACCCTAACTTATAATTTTTTCTTTTTATTTTATGTTTCCCAGTACAGGAAGTCCAATGTTGAGTGTAAGATATTTCCCTTAAATTCCAGCTATATTTCTGATTTGCTGTAGGGCATTGGGTCAAGTTCTTAAGTTCTCCATATTTCAGTTTTCTCAGCTATAAAATCCCAAGTACATAGTGCTTGTTTGGCTTGCAAGGATGCTTGGGAAATTCTGGCTGTAGGAGTGCAACACTTTAAAAGTATAAAGTATCATATTTATGATTACCACCTGCTTGACAATTTTATTATGCTGTAATATAAAAAACATGTATTTCAAAATAATGGTAACAGAAATTGCATAGTTTCGGGAATGTGTAGTCTGAGATCTAGTGAGAGTTAGAATGTCTTTAAAAACAGTGTGAGCCTTCATGTGCCAAGATAAAACTCAAATCCAGAGTCCATCCATGGCTTACAATAAAAGAGAGAAGACTTTTGAGAATGGTTAAGGCTTATTCTCAACTGCTAAGCCAATATTAATATATATTAAGATATGTAATATTTTGGTACATATTATATAATAAATCATGTGTAATCATACATGTAATATATGACAATGTATGTTATTATTAACTTTTGTTTTTATTATCTTATTTCCTATGTCTATTCCTTATGACAATTGGATAAAGAGTATAAAATAGAAAGTTTCATAAAAGAATGAAAGTATGGCAAAAAACAAAGGGGAGGATGTAAAGGGACAAGGATGAGAACTCAAAGATGGAGAGAGAAAGAGAGGGACCCTCTTGAGAGACTTCCTGCAGTAGTCTGTCCACTCCTGTTTGGGGTGCTTTTCAGTTATGCATGGTTGGTTGTTTCTTCCTTGAGCCAAAATCCCAAGAGGGATATTTCTTAATGTTAAATAATGGAGAGGTCAGGGTCCAAGTCTTTGAATAAGATGCTTTTCTAATGAATGGTAAAACTCCTCCCCCTCCCCCAGCAATCTCACAGTGTTATGAGTTTAATTGACTTCTCCTAGGCTTTTTTTTTTAGTCTTAACTTTTCTAGAGAAGTTTTAGGTACAGCGAAATTGAGAGGAGGGTACAGAGATCGCTCATATGCCTATAGCACTAATACATAGCCTTCCCCATTATCAACATTTCCCACCAGAGTGGCAAACTCTTACTTTCTTTTTTCAGTATTTTTCCCTGGCTTGTCCCCAATAAGTGACTTCCTCCCAATTCATTCTGTATTTTATTCCCTCCCTATTTCCCTTCATTTGTGGTTCTCCTACACTTTATTTTGTTTATCTTCTGTGCCATCACATCCTCAATTAGCTGAGGTTATCTGCTGGCTTCCATCTAGACATTCATTTCCTTCTGACCCTACTTTAAAGGAGAATTTCAATTAATTATTTAAACTTTTTTTTTTTTCTCCAAAAGGGAGATCACTCAGATTTGCTAAGGTCTCTGTTTGTCCTACAATATGACAGCTTCATCAGCTGGAAGCCAGCTGCCAGGAAGCACACAAGCACATCCTTCCCTTTACCTAAGGTAAAGGTAGTAACTATCCAACCCGCCTCTGCCCTCATCCATCCCTGGCTGTTTTTGGAAACTCCTCCTTGATCACTAGGCATTGTCAGTTGCAAATTCAAGCACAAGAGAGAAAAAAGGACCCTGAACCCCATTCCATCCCAAGACACTAAATATTACCAAGATAAGCTCAGCCTTAATCTGTGGTAATATTAACTGTTGGCTTTTAATTTCATTTCCTATAAAGAACTTCTTCGATAAACCTGTATTCATACCCAAGCTGCTGAAGTGGACCTGGAAGCAACCATTGAAAAAATCACATGAGGGCAAAGTGACATTCGCCTCACATACCCTTCTCAAAGGATTTTGTTTTAGTAGCTTTCAGTAGTATATGACCATATGGGAATTTCTTCTGCTTTCTCCCTACCTTAAAACAACAACCACCACCAAAAAACAACGACGACAACAACGACAACAACAACAAAACTACTGTCTTGATTTTCAAGCATACACACATCATTTTAAATAGGCTAAAGAAATTTTTGTGCCGTCTTTTGAAAAAATAGCTGCCTTTTCTTCCAAGGGTTTAAATTACTTAAAAAATAAGATCCTGTTCTTATTATGGTAAAGAAGAAATGCCAGGATCACAGAAGTTGGGACCCAGAGAGGCTGAATTATTTGTTCCATAAGGAGGACTGATGGGTAAAAGTGGCATTAGATGTTGAGCTGCTGATTCTTTTATCAACATCCTGTCCATGTGCTTAAGGCTCTGGTCTGCTAACAACAAGTTACAATGGCTTCTACAGAAGATAGTGGACTTTATGAACCAGAGACTCCTAAAATTCCCTTTTACAATAACACTCTGTCTGTTTTTTTTCCCTTCATAACATGATCATGATTACAATTCAAAATATATCTGTTGTTGCAGGCCATGTGGAGTAACCTGCAGCAGACCAGTTCTTCTGTGCAGCAAAGCAAGAAATGTCCATTTAGACCAGAACTTCTTGCAGCAAAGCAAAAAATGTCCATTCAGACGCAGAGATCATCTGTTTGAAGGCAGCAGAGAGCTGTTGAGGCAGAGAGAAATGGAGGGACTGACCATGAAGTGTGTAGACTCCTCAGAGCAAGGAGTTGACTCCAGTAGCAACTCCTGCACTCCCTCGCCCTCCCAGGACATTCGCCCACTCACTCCTGGCAGAAGGTGAAAATCTGGGTACACAGAAACCAGAGAATTTCTAAGAGACATGGCTGAGGGCAGGGGGGCTTAACCACAGAGCCAGATTTCTCTGCAGATCCTTTCATGAACTGGTGTGTATGACGTGTGGAGGCTAAAATACAGATGCAGGAAGCCTCTGAAAATCATCTCAGGGATTTATTTCAGCAGTCTCACGAGAGGAAAATCCAAGTTGAGGACCTGCAGAGGGGACGGGCCAGGTGAAAACAACAGGCTCCCATCTGGGCCAAGGATGGACATTTTCCTGGCCTCACACAACACCAAAAATTAAACTGAGATGCATCAAGACCTACATGCAAAAGGCAAAACCATAAACTAAAAACAAGAAATGACCTTCATGACCTTGAGGTAAAAGGTCTTCCTTTTTTTTTCTGGTTAAAAAATATAATAATCCAATTTGCTTCAAAAACATTCCAGCATTCCAAAAGAAATCAAACCTTTATATGAGGAATGAGGATGAGAGTTATTTTTTGTGGGGGAGGGGCAGCTTTAACTGGGAAGAGGGGGTGAACTGGGGATTTCTCATCCTGGGTGATTGTCGTTCAGGTGTGTTCACTCCACAAAAGATCCATGCAGCTATACATGCACTCTTCTGTGCTATGTTATGCCTCAATGAAAAGAAAGTTTTAACTTCTAAACATACAAAACAATGACAGAAAGTTGCAGCTTGTGTGTTCAAGGTCAGAAGACTTATGCAGTTTCATCCAAGCAGTGGCTATTCACTTTTTTAACAATGAGGAATTTTACAGATTTTTAAAAACTACCAGATTTAACTAAAGCCAATCAGTTTTCATGCCAGCTGATATCCCTTTTCCACTGCTAAGAATGACAGCAGAATGTTTTGGCTCAGTAGGGAAAAAAGAGACAGACTGAAGTAGGTTTTACCTCATCCTGAAGGGCCCTAACAAAGGTGCCACCTCATTACACATCAAGCATGGACCACAAGAGGTTGTCTGGTTTGTTTTGTTCTTTTTACAAGCTATAGATATATATCTCAGTTGCTAACTCAGAATTTCTAGTCAATAACGTTACTTAACCAATAAACTACAAATAATTTTTCTTAATTCCAGGACCGTGTTTTTTATCCCCTCACATGAATCTCTTAAGTTCATGGAGTGAGGACAACAAAAAAGTATCTTTTTACTTTAAAAACATTTAGGAATATGAACGACTCTGAAAGCATTTTCAAGTGCTCGTGACACCCGTAAACACATCATGGAAACTGCAATTTCTAGAGCACTTCAAAAACTACAATTGGATCATTTTCCAGTTGGGAATTAAACTCAGTGAGAGCAACAAACACCTTCTCACATGTCAGGTGGGTAAATTACTGCATTTGTCCTGCATGTATTCACATGGAGGCAGGCGAAACACAGTTTTATTAATTATTCTCCTCCTCATCCTCTTTATCTCTTTCTCATACTCTTCTTCCTCTACCTTTTTTTCTTGGAAATGTTAGATGGCCCTTCATGCCATCATTTTTCTTTAAGTTACAGTTGGCAACATCCTTCTCATGCATCTCCTTCAAATTGTTGCCTTATTGTGAGGTGGCTTTTCACTATCAATCAAATTATGCCATGTGTTTTATTTTTCTTTCACTGTGTAACAAATTCTTACATGTTATAGCAGCTTAAATCAGTACCTATTTATTAGTTCACAGTTCTGTAGGTCAGAATTCAGCACAGTGTGACTGGGTTATCTGCTCAGGGAATCCAGATTGAAATCAAGTTATCAGTCAAGCTGAGCTCTCACCTACAAACTCTGAGCAGACATCACTTCCAGGCTCATTCAGGTTGTTGGCAGGATTCAGTTCCTTGTGGTTGTAGGAGTGAGGAGTGAGGACCCTATTTCCTAGATGGCTCTTGGCCAGAGCCCTCTCTCAGTTCTTTAAGGCTGAGCGAATTCTTTCTCAAGTGACTTCCTGCATCTTCAAGTCAAATCCCCTTCATTCTTCAAATCTCTGGCTACTTCTTCCACCCCCAGCTGAAGAAAGCACCCTGTTTAGAAAGGCTTCATTGATTAAATCATACACACCTGGATAATCTCCTATTTTTAAGGCCAATTCTGTCATAGAATGCTACACAATCACGAGTGAGTGATGTCTCATCACATTTATAGGTTCCAGGGATTAGGGTAGAATATCTCTGTGGACTTCTGCAGACTATAATGTGTCATCAGTTTTTTGGCCACATCTTCAATAGAAATGCCTAGCTTTCTGAATTTGATTTTGGGCAGAGGTCTAAGTAAAAGAAGAAGAAGCCAGATGGGGTATGAAGATATTGGGGATAGTGTGATCCTTCTTCCAGCCCCCCTTAGTTTGTCTACAATCCTTCATTTGTGTGCACTTTACCATTTCATAAAATTGTATTTCTCTACCTCTCTTGAAAAAATGCAAAGTTCACAGAGGTCTCTGGATTTTTCTTTGTATGTCCCTCCCAGCATGTCCTTACAAAGAAGGCATGAACAGGCATCTCGCCTTTTGGTTTCTTGAGGTCACCTTTAGCTATCCTAACTATTTTGTTTGCTAGTTCAGGCAACACAATGCATAACAATTTCCTAGTTTGCACTAGCTGCCTTCACAAGAACTGCCTCAGGCAAAGATTTCTTAAGACACAAAAAGCAATAACCATAAAGGGAAAAAATATATTGATCAATTGGACTACATTAAAATTAAGAACTTTAGTTCTTCAAAACCATTAAGAGAGGAAAATGATAAGCCTGGGAGAAGAGAGTTTTAATACATATATCTGACAAAGGACTCTTTGGAATACATAAAGCATTCTTTCAAATTAATAAGAAAAAGGAAGAGAACTCAATAGAAAAATGGGCAAATGTCAGAAGAGATATTTCACAACAAAAGACGTCCAAACAGAAAATAAACACACGAAAAAGCATTTGGCTTCATTATTTTTTGGGAAAGTGCAGATTAATATCACAGTGCAGACTATTATCACAATGCAGATATCACAAGATTCCCTGCAAAATGGCTAAAATGGAAAACACAGACAATTTAGAGCAACCAGAACTCATACTCTGCTGACAAGTGTGTCAATTGTTACAACTGCTTTGGAAATCCGTTTGACAATATCTGCTAAAACTGAACATACCCATATCTTATACTCAGCAATTTCATTCCTAATACTCTATGGAAATGCACACATATATCCAACAAATGGTATATACGAGAATGTCAACAGCAGTGTTATTTGTAATATTTCCAAACTGGAAACAACCCAAATGTCCATCGACAGTAGAGTGGATACAGAAATCATGGTATATTCATACAGTGGAATAATATGCAGGAATGAGAATAAATTAACTATAACTACACACACAAATGGATGAATGTCACGTAAACAATATTGCATTAAAAAGCCAGTCGCAAAAGAATACTTGCTATATTCTTTTTTTCATAAAGTCTAAAAATAATCAAAAGTAATTTGTTGCTTTAGAAGTCAGAATACTATTTACCCTGGGGGGAGCAGAGGTGGTTGTGAGTGGAAGGGGGCACAGGGAGACATCTGGGGCACTGGTTAAGATTCTGATTCTTGATCTGAGTACAAATTATGTATGTGCGTTTATTTTGTGAAAATTAACTGAGTTGTGCAGTTGATTACTCGTACACTTTCTGTATACACTTTTTACTTCAGAAAAAGTTTACATTATGCAAACCAATTTATGTATCTAATATCTTTCCAACCCAAGAGTACGGAACCATTCCTGGTCTGTTCACTATGACAGCAGTAACCCCTAGACAGTGCCTAACACATTGTTCCTTGTTGAGTGACTGATTAACAAATTTTTAAGAGATTCCTTAATACAATTGATGCGTTTTTCAATCTCCCTCATCAGTGGAGTAACCTATGTTTTACCAAATAGCTTTAGATTTGCAAGGCAGCTGTGTCGGGTAGACCAGCTTGCAAAGGGGAAAATGAAGAACAAAACGCGATGAGGGAGCTGGAATTTAAGCTCCCAAAGGGCCAGAATTTTGTATTGCTGTTCACTGTGCCTGGCACTGTTCTGATAACTTTACATGGATAAGTCATTGAATCCTCACAACCACCAAGGAGGTGCCTCACAAATGAGGCAACTGATAAGAAGACAGGCTTAGAGAGGATCAATAACACAAGTAGGGAATAAAACTGCCAGAGTTCAAACTCTGCATATGAGCTTCATCATGATTCTGTGTCCTTATCTGTGCACATATTAGGCACTTGAAAAGTATCTGTGGAAGGAGTCCATAAAGACCTCTCCATCATCCCTCATTTTTCTCCTTCCCTCTTGACAGGTCTCAGCTGTGGTGTTGGGGGCTAAGGAACTGGGGGACAGAGGGCAGGAGATCCTTTCAGACCAGGCTTATAGTTTAGAAAGGTTCCCAGACAGAGACTTTTGACAGCATTTCTAAATAAGCCTATGCATGCAGTAACATTCACTCGTATGACTGGAAGGAGTCATTCAACACATGACCTTAAATTTGGGTCTCACTCTCTATAGTGCATCCTACATAAACGTTGCTTATAAATGTAATCTTTTGAAAAGCAAGATAATTATATAGCACTTATTTAAATGCATGTGTTAAAATTACTAGATTTAAAACATTAATGTTAAAAAATGCAGCACAATGTTTGTAACTCTGTTTTGGCATTTTACTTTTGAACATGCTGAGAATATTTAAAAAGAAAAAAATGGAAGTAACTCAGGCACTTTGACTTTGGAGAGACCCTGGAGAATGTACCAGCGGTTTCTGTGTGCACAGCAGCATTTTATCTCATGCCAGCCCTGGGTGTAACCGCTGCTACATGGGGAGAAACAAAAGGGGAGCCCTCAGGCTAATTTGAATCACTGAACCCCACAGAAAACTGAAAGCTTCATTTAGTTTCAACTCTTTACAAGCCTTGTTACTAAGGTGGCTTTTAAATAGCAACAGAAACTCTTGATTTTACTTTCACTTCCTTCCTTTCCCATCTCCAGCCCCTGGTGGTGATTCTCAAGAGATTTTACTGACAGAGAAGCAATAGCAACACTTTCCCCTTACACAGGCTTTCCAACAGTTTACAAAACCTTTTCCTATGGTCCCCTTCAGTCCTCTCAAAAGCCCTGTCAACAGCAATTACAACTCCTGGTTGACATTCGGAGCGACTAAGTCCTCCTCCAAAAGTAAAAGTGATTTGTCCCAGGTCTCAGAACTACTAAACAGCCAAGTGTGGATCTCACCTCCCGATACAAGAAGAAACAAAATGTAGTCCAAGAACTGAGATCTTAAGTATTGCTTTAAAACTGCTTTGCTTATTGGTTGGTGCCTTCATCATCAATTACACAAAAAATACAAAAACAACAACAAAATTTTTGGTTTTAAATTTCATTTTGACTTTTTTTTTTATTTACTAAAATTATTGGGGTTTGGTTTGACAATTTTGTCGTTTTTACCTACTGAAAAAAATTGATCCATCTCAACTTCTTTTAACATGCACTATACGCCTGTAAAACTGTCTATGTGAACTAGGTGAAAGAATTAATTTTTATTTGTTGCAGAAATCAAAAGAGGGAAAACACTTTCAGCAGAGGATAAAGACGTTATTTCAAAAGGAAAAAAAAATGTAACATAAAAGGGAAAATATTTCAAATTTGTAAGGGAAAACATTTTTTCACTAGAAAAATTTCCTCATGCTCTCATTTTTGTCTGGCTTAACCTACCAGTGGCATTCCAAGCAATCTGTCTCTTAGCACCACAGCTGTAAAATATATGCACTTGAGATTCAGGCAATTATAAGCCCTCCCCTAAAATTATTAGCCACCTCAGTTTTACTGGGTTTCCCTTGCCATTGGCTCTCATATTGTGCTGTCTAAACCATTTTGTAGTTCTATTTTAAAGAATAACATTGAATCTAATAGTAGTTAACAGTTGGAGAAATGGTAACAATTAGAATATACAGTCATAAATCCACATCACCATTTTTGAACAATTTGTTGTGTACACTATTACAGAGGCTATCCTAGGAGAATTGGCTGGTTTAAGAATCAATTTAAAATTTTACTGTTGACCCTCGAACAACATGAGAATTAAGGGTGCTGACCCCCTGCGCAGTCAAATATCTATGTATAACTTTTGACTCCTTAAAAACTTAACTACTAATAGCCTGTTAACTAGAGGCCTTACCAATAACATAAAACAGTTGATTAATGTGAATTTTGTATTTTATATGTATTGTATACTGTGTTCTTACAATAAAGTAAGCCACAGAAAAGAAAATGTTATTAAAATCATAAGGAAAATATATTTACAATATTTATTGGAAAAAAAATCTGCTTATAAATAGACCTATGAAATTCAAACCCATGTTGTTTGAAGGTCAACTATACAGACTTTATATCAGAAACTTGAATCTACTAGATTGAGTCTAAAAACTTTTTTTTTTTTGTAAAGGGCTAGATAACTGATACCTTAAGCTTAGCAAGCTGTACTATCTCTAGCTTGACTGCTAAACTCTTCTATTACAGGAAAAGCAACCATAGACGGTACACAATGTATAAATGAATGGACGTAGCTGTGCTTTAACAAAACATTACAGTCATTCCTCCTTATCCATAGGGGATCACGTTTCAGGACCCCCAATGGATGCCTGAAACCATGGACAGTGTTGAGCCTTATACATAATATGTTTTTTTCCTATACATATATTTTACACCTTCTCTTTGGCATTTCTGAATTGCCAGCATCATTACTCTTACACTTTGGGGTCATTATTAAGTAAAATAAGGGTTACTTGAACACAAGTACCGTGATACCATGACAGTCAATCTGATAATGGAGACAGCCATTAAGTGAGTAATGAGAGGGTAGTGGATACAGTGTGGATATGCTGGACAAAGGGGTGATTTACATCCTGGGCAAGACAGAGCTGGACAGTGAGAGATTGCATCACACTACTCAGAACGGCACACAATTTAAAACTTATGAATTGTTCATTTATGGAATTTTCCATTTAATATTTTTGGACCACCATGGTTGACTATGGATAACTGAAACTGAGGAAAGTAAAACCATAGATAAGGGGGGAATGACTATAACGATAATTGTTCCATGTATCTAACCACAGGGTTAAAGAGTGTGGCCTTTGGCGTTGGGCTGACCTTGTTTCGAATCTTAGATATGCCACTTAGTAGCTGTGTGACCTTGGGTAAGTCAGCACTTTGGAATTGTCTCTGTGTAAAATGGGGATTTGATATCTGCCTCATAGCATGTTGTCAAGATTAAAAGAAATATTGCACATAAATACCTAGCATATTGCCAACACAGATTTACTCAATAAATATTAGTCACTTTCCTATTATAATTGTTATCATCATCATCATTGTCATCATCATCATCATTCCATGGGACATGAAATTAGAAGTAGCCCTGCATCTTCTGACAATTCAGAAGATAAAAGCAAGAAAGATTTTTTGAATGAAAAATTCATCATAAGGATTCATTTTAAAAGCAGCTGACTGCATGATATACACTGGGATCCAATTTATTTACATGAATTGGAATGAGCCTAAAGAGATATCTCTTCAGTAATTCAAATCCCTAGAAATTTGGTTCAACTGTGAAACAGGATTTATCATGGAGAATATACATCTATAGGAAAGTAGATAGAATTCTGGGAAAACATTATAATGATTCTACATTAAAAACAAATATAGGGGACCTTGCATTACTTGGATAAAGACTGTAATGTATTAGCAGTTCCAGGAAAAGCAGAAGACAGATTTATAACTGAGCAATATAAAAATGAAATAGTTTTATGCCAAGGAAGAAGGGATTGAGTTAATCAGCTGCCAAGTGCTTTTCCATTTGAGACAGACAAGGTTTATAGCAGGCAGCAGGAACAGCCAAAGACTTGATATACATGAATCTCATAAAATTATCTAAATACATTCTGTACTGTAATGGGCATCTGCCACTTTTTTGTTTGGCATTATTTACCACAGATAACAGCCTTTCCCCAATTCCATGTGATTCTCTTGAGTCTATTAATCAAAGAATCTTGTGTTCCACAATACAAGGGTGAACTTGTAACCCAAGGTGTTCAATCAGAATACCCCATTTCCTAGGCCACAGTGATTGATCCAGAGGAAGACACATGACCCAAGTCTGGCCAGTCAGGGTCTTCTGGGTGGATTGATAAGGATGCTGAATGTTAGAGTCTCTCCTTTAGTGATTCCTGGCTCATCAGTACCATATAACCCTGTAGCTGCCTGGAGTCTTATTGCTACCATGTGAAACAAGACTAAAAATTAGGCCCAAACTTATATAAGAGAATCAAAAGAGAAAGAGGGCACGAGAGAGGAGGCACGGAGACAAAGAGACAGAGAAAAGTGCTCCTGTTGATATTATTTGATTGCTTGCACCTCTTGATACAGTCATGCCTGAACCTGACACTTCTTACGTGTTTTCAGTTATGTGAGCCAATAGGTTGTGGGTTTTTGTTTTTGTTTTTGTTTTTTTTGCTAATTTTGCTATTTTCAGTTTGAACTGGAATGTTTTCCATTTACAACCAAAAGAGTCAATAAAGAAGAATTTAAAAGAAATGAGTAATCTAACCAAATGATAAAGGCAATTTATGGCAAACTAAATGGAAGTACATAATTCAATTTACCCAAAAAAGATAAGAAATGTTTTAAGATGTTACAAAAGATTTGGGTAAAGGTATAATTTGAGGTTAAAATGGCCAGGGACACAGTCTGTCAAATTCATTTCAACAAAAAGACAGGAGCTTGGCTCCCCTATGGGCATGGCAGATGGAAGAATATTTACTGTGTTCATCTGTGGCATGGGTAGAATCATTCCAGAAGTTTGTAGTCCTATGACCCATATCCTGATCTTGAACATATGATAAATAAGTAACTCTATCACAGCCCCAAGTCTATCAATCCAGTAACCTCAGCACAGCTGACTATGATCATGAAGTAAATTGTACCTATAGTATTAATACTGTTTATTAACAGGTTTAGAAATAGAAGTTATAATTTACATGTTTAAAGTATTAGCAATGTTTAAGAAAATCTGACAGACATAGTATAGTATCTAACAAATTTAGCTTCATGATTTCAGTTTGAAATTTATACTTAATTTTATTCTCATCTTAAGTTGTAAAGTTCTGATAATTTCATCATATTTATAAAAAGTCTTTGAATGTTTTGATTCATTATGTTTTTAGTGGTGAATTTTCAGATTTACAAGTACTTTAATTTTGCTTGTTGAGGTTTAAGTCAGCCTTGTCAGGCATCTGAGTTGCTTAATGTATTAAATTATAAATGTTTTTAAACATTTCAGGGAATTTAATTGATGACATATTAATGCAACTAATTGTATAGAGGATTTTAATCTGCTAAAATTGAATTCATCAAATAAGCAGAAGGATGGTTTTAAATTTAATAAAAATTACTTGGTTTATACATAAAATCAGAATTGCAAAATAAACATCTAGGCCTAAGAAAATTATATTTTAAAATTTGTGATTTAAATTTATTAAATATTATTTCAATACTCAAATATATTTTTGCTTTTTGTGCATAAAAACCCTCACTTTCCAAATATTAAAAAAATACACCAACACACATGGTAAGGAAACTCATTATAGGTGCCCAGGATACAACATCATTCCTATAAAGAATGAGAAATATGTGATTTGTATGGGGCCTGAGGTAAGGCAACTGTATAAAAATATTCATAATAAAAATGATGAAGCAACTGGACTTGCTACCAGGAACTAAAATAAAAGAATCAACAGCTGAGGTGGTAATAACTAAATATTCATTCATTCGCTCATTAATTCTTTTATTCGACAAATATTTAGCAAATATATATTACACATAAGGCTCTATTCTAGGAGTTCTTAGATATGAAAGAAGAAAAGAAAAATGTAGATTACAGTCTGCATGTGGAAAAGATGAAAAGAGAGTAAATAAAGTAATTGGAAATGAAGGAGAGAAGCCAGAAGAAGTTTGCTATGGTAGAGGAAAGACCATGTTGTCTTGTCTCTAGCTTTGCCTGATGTTGGTAAGCAAGGAACGTAAGAAGCAGGAGCATCTCAAGACAGTTGCAGAAGGAAAAGCAAATAAAAAGAAGAGAGAGAGAGAGAGAGAGAGAGAGAGAGAGAGAGAGAGAGAGAGAGAGAGAGAGAGAGAGAGAAAGAAAGAAAGAAAGAAAGAAAGAAAGAAAGAAAGAAGAAAGAAAGAAAGAAAATGAGAATGAGAGTAACACATTCAGTTATAATAGACTCCAGACACAAAAAAAGAAAGGCTGGAGGGGAAAGTAATAGAGCCTGAGACAATTGGAAGCGACAGCCAGCAGAGTCATTGATGAAAAGGAAGAGGGGGAGGATGTTCAAATGAAGTCGTACAGGACTAATTAAAATGATACAAATATGGGTAAAGCACAGCATAAAGTAGGAACAGGCAGTACAAATAACAAGAAGGGAAAAAAAAAAAACTCTGAAGTGGTAAGTCTGTGAGATTCTGAAAAGAAAATCTGGATATGAGTTGAGGCACAAGACACAAGAACGCTTTGTTCCAAAAGACTGGTTGGACTCTTCATGTCGCTCTGGAAAGAAAAGGAGACACATGGTACAGTGAGAGCTCAGGAAGACAGACATCTAATCATGTGGTAGAGAAATGAGGGTGAGCTTGCTCCTGAACTCCTACTGCCCACCGAAGTATAAACCTTTGGAAGTCCTGCAGATGATACCTCTGGCCATACCTCCCAATGACACACAGGCAAAAAAAAAAAAAAAAAAAAAAGCCAGAAAAATGGAAAAAGTAATGTAAATGCTGATTTGGGGCGGGTGTAATTTTGTTCTGATTATTTTATAAATATTCTTAACACGTAAGTTAAATATATTCATTTAAAAAAAAAATTAGAAAAGACAGATAACCAAATCAAATATGGGGGGAAAAATACCACCGTAAGCAATGATATTTCTGAAAGATAAAGGGCCACCGATTTTTCTAATTAGTTATTCGAAGTTTTTGTAATAATTGGCAATCCATCCCTACCTTACCCTGGAAGTTGGTAGTGATGATCTACACACAGGAGAGGTTGTAAACAAAATTGTCACAATCCAACAATAATAATAAAAAAAGTTTTTAATCAGCTATTATAAAATATCCCCTTCAAGTATCTACAAAAATAATGTGGCAAGATCTAAAAAGGGTTTATCTCTAGTATTCATCAGACTGCTGATAAGAACATGCATGTGAGGGAACAACCCAAGACCAGGGAAAGAACCATCCTAAAGGATTAGTGAGAACAGTATCAAGTTCTCACATATGGCTGGGCATAATGTCTATTCCCAGCACCAGACTAGAAAATCTCATAATTCCTGGATCATTGGGTAGCGTGCTCAGAAGGGTCTGTCCTTAGTATTGGAGCAAAATTAGCCCTAAATACTGCTATGGTCCTGCCTAACAAATCTTAAAGGTATGATCTAAAAGTATAAAACTGTTTCCAAGTAACCTAGCTGTATCCCAAAACAAAGCTCAATAATATTTATAGAAATAAAACAATCTAACACTCAATAGGAAAAACTGCCCAATGTCTGGCATACCAAAAAAAAAAAAAGGAAGGCAAAGAAGCAGGAAAATACAAGCATGATGAGGGAAAAAAATTATCAATTGAGACCAAATCAGAACTGAGGCAGATGTTAGAATTAACAAAGATATTAAAACAGCTATTATAGTTATATATTTTATGTTTAAAAAGTTAAGACATGGGAGATATTAAAAAGTACAAGTCAAACTTTTAGAAACGAATTGCATAAGAAAAGATTAGTGAACCTGAAAACATAGCAATAGAAACTACCCAAAATAAAATATATAAAAATATTATCTAAGAAGTAGAATAATATCTCTTAAAAGTGTGATAAGCTAAAGATATATACTCTAAATCCTAAAGCAACTAATATATATTATATATGTATATATACACATATAATAACTAATAAATCAACAAAAGGAGATAAAATGGAATCATAAAAATAATTCAACTAACCCAAAAGAAGGCAGAAAAAGAGTAAAAGGAGAACAAATAATAGATTGAATAAATAGTAAGCAGATAGCAAGATGACAATTTAAACCTTAGCATATCAACAGTCATATTAAATGTTATTATTTAGACACCCTAATTAAGATTGTCAAGACTGGATAAAAAAGCAAAATCCAACTATATTCTTCCTATAAGAAGTATACTTTATATTTAAAAGAAGCAAATAAATTAAACACAAAATGATAGGAAAAGTACACCATGTTAGGGACTGAAGTGTTTTCTCCCCAGTACTCCTGTGTTGAAGCCCTAACTCCCAAAGTGACTGTTTTGGAGATAGGGCCTTTCGAGGAGTGATTGAGGTTAAATAAGATCATAAGGGTGAGGCACTAATCCCATAGGACTGTGTCCTTGTATGAAGAGAAAGAGACTAGTGATCCCTCTCTCTTTCTGCAAGCACATAGAATAAAGGCCATGTGAGAACACAAAAAGAAAGCAGCCATCTGTAAGCCAGGAAGAGAGGTCTCCCCAGATGCAAAACATGCGGGAACCTTATCTTGGACTTCCAGTTTCCAGAACTGTGAAAAAATTAATTTCTATTGTTTAAACCACCAGGCTGTGGTATTTTGTTATGACAGCCCAAACAGACTAGTAATCACAAGGAAGCTGAAGTGGCAATACTAATGTTATAAAAAGTAGGTATCAGAGAAAAGAATAGCACCAAGAACAAAGTTCGTTTCATAACGATTAAGGAGTTGATTTATCAAGATTACATAACAGTCTTAAATGTTTATGTACCTAAAAAAGCAATTGGAAATACATGAAACAAAATCTCAAAGAAGTGCAAAGAGAAACAGGTAAACCTATAACCAAAGATGAAAATATCAATATCCCTCTCTCAATAATCAATAGAAATATAGAGAGAAAATCAGTAAAAATATAGAAGACCTGAGCAAAACTTTCCACCAACATGACCTAATCAACATTTATAGAATACCTCACCAAGTAACAACTGTATACACATTCTTCAAGTGCACATATAACATTAACCAAGATAGACCATATTCAAGGTCATAAGATGTCTTAGTAGATGCAAATGATTCAAATACAGCAATATATGTTTTCTAACTGTAATAAAATTAAATTAGAAATCAATAATGAAAAGATTCCTGGAAAACTCCAAAATTTTTGCAGACAACACATTTTTAAATAACCCACGGATAAAAGAAGAAATAAAAACAGAAAGCATAAAGTATTTTGAACTAATGGAAAATGAGAAAAAAGAACACATAAAAAGTGTGGAATGCCACTAATGAAGTACTTGTATGTGTGGTGGGGGCAGATTTACAGTACTAAATGTTTTTATTAAAAGAGAAGAAATATCTCAAATCAATGATATTAGCTTCCCCTTAAGAAACCAGGAAAAAAAGAAGAAATGAACCCAAAATAAGCAGAAGAAAGGAAATGATAAAGATTAGAGTGGAATTCAATAAATAGAAATCAGAAAAACAATAGAGAAAATCAACGAAGCCAAAAGCTGGATACTAAAGAAAATCAATAAAAATGACAACCCTCAAGCCAGATTGATCAGAATAAAAAGAGATAAGACACACTTACCTATATCAGGAATGAGAAATATGACATTACTACAGATTCTATAGATATTAATAAGATAATAAGGTTATATTATGAACAACATCATGCCAAAATTATTGACAATTTAGATAGAACATTTTTTGAGAGATGCAAACTACCAAAACTAATTCTAAAATTCACACAAAAGACCTAGAGTAGTCAAGGCAATCTTGAGAAAAAACAAAGCTGGAGGAACCACACTTCTTGATTTTAAAATGTATTACACATGTAGTATAATACAATACAATACAATACAACACAACACTATTAAACAGTATGGTACTGGCATAAAAACAGACCAATAGAGCTGAATAAAGAGCCCAGAAATAAACCCATGAGTATACAATCAACTGATCTTTGACAAGGGTGCGAAGAATACACAATGGGAAAAGGACAGTATCTGCAATGAATGGTATTGAGAAAACTACATATCCACATGCAAAAGAATGAAATTAGACCATATCTTACATCATACATAAAAATCAACTCAAAATGGATTAAAGACATAACTATAAAACCTAAAACTATAAAACTAAAAGAAAACAGAAGAAAAGTTTCATAACATTAGTCCAGGCAATGATTTCTTGGCTATGACACTGAAAGCATAAGCAACAAGAGCAAAAAGGACAAGCGGGACTACATCAAACTAACAAAGCTTCTGTATAGCAAAGGAAACAATCAACATACTAAATAGGAGAAAACATTTGCAAAGCATACACCTGGTAACAGGTTAATATCCAAAATATATAAGGAACTTCTATAATCTGATAGCAAAAGAAAATAACTGAATTTTAAAATGGACAAAGCAGTTGAATAGACATTTCTCCAAAGAAGATATACAAATGGCCAACAGGTATATGAAAAGATGCTCAATGTCATGAATCATCAAGGAAATGCAAATTAAATCTAAAGTGAAATATTACCTCATACCTGGCAAGATGGCTACTATCAAAAAAATAAAAAATTAAGACAACAGGTGTTGACGAAGATGTGGAGAAATTGAGACCTTTGTATACTGTTGGTGGGAATGTAAAATGATGCAGCCACTATGGAAAACAGTATGGAGGTTTCTCAAAAAATTAAAATTTGAACTATCATATGATCTAGTAATCCCACTTCTTGATATATATTCAAAGAGATGCCTGTATTTCCATTTTCATTGCAGTAGTATTTACAATAGTCAAGATATGAAAACAATCTAATGTCCACTGATGAATAAATGGATAAAGAAAATGTGATATATACATACAATGGAATGTTATTCAGTCAGAATAGAAGAAAATCCTGCCATATGCAACAACATGGATGAACCTGGGGGACATTATGTTAAATGAAATGAGCCAATCACAAGAGAACAAATACTGCATGATTCTATGTATATAAGATATCTAAAATAGTCAAACTCACAGAAACAGAGTAGAATGATGGTTGCCAAGGGCTTAGGGGAGAGGAAATGAGGAGTTACTATTCGATGGTATAAAGTTTCAGTTATGCAAGATAAATTAAGTTCTAGAGATCTGCTGTAAATTATGCCAATAGTTAATAATACTGTATTGCTCACTTTAAAATTTAGTTAAAAGGATAGCTGTCATGTTTAGCGTTTTTACCACAATAATTCGAAAAAAGAAAAAGAACGGTATAACTTGAATAGCCCTATATCTATTAAACAAATTAGATTGTTAGATAAAAATCTTTCTGCAAAAACACTGCTGGCTTAGATAGCTTCAGCGGAAAACTCTATCAAACTTACAAACTCTTCCAAGATAACCAAAAGGAGGAAATACTTCCCAACTCATTTTTTAAAATTAAATTGATTAATAAAATTATATAGGTTTGAAGTGTACATAATACATCATCTATATATTGCATTGTGTGTGTACCACCCAAAGTCAAATCTCCTTCTGTCACATGCATTTGAACCTTTGCACCCCTTTTTATCTCCCTCTCCCCCCTTTCCCTCTATAACCACTATACAGTAACCACTATATTGCTGTCTATTTCTATGAATTTTTGTTTGTTTGTCTTGTTCAGCTGTTGCTTTCAGCTTTATATCCCAGATATGAGTAAAATAATATGGTCTATGTGGACAGCATTACCTTGATATCAAAACTAGATCAAGAGATTAAAAGAAAACTACAGATCAATATCATGAATGTAGATGCAAAAATTCAAAACAATGTTTTAAAAAATAAAATTCAACAATACAAAAAAAGGGTAATACACAGTGACTAAGAGGCAAGATTGGCTTAACATTCAAAAGTCAATGTAATTCATCATATTAACAAATTAAAAAGAAAACTGTATTGTTATATCAGTAGATTCAGAAAAAGCATTTGACATATTCTAACAGCTATTCCTGATAAAAACTCACCAAGTGAGGAATAGAACTTCCTCAACCTAATAAAGGGCATATATAAAAAACTATAGCTAATACTGTGTAATGGTGAAAGACTGAATTGCTTTCCTTCTAAGATCAGGAACAATACAAGGATGTCTACTCTCATCACTTTTATTCATCACTATAGTAGAGGCTCCAGCCAGTGCAATCAGACAAGAAAAAGAAGTAAAGGGAACTCAGATCGGATAAGAAGAAGTAAAACTGTATATGACAACAACATGATTACCTATTTAGAAAAACCGATGGAACCTATAAAAAAAGCTAGAATAAACAAGTTGAGCAAGTTTACAGAATAGATAAGCAATATTCACAAATTGATTTTATTTCTTACATACTATCTATAAATATTTGGAAATGTAATACAATTCACAATAGGATCAAAATATGAAATATTTATGGATAAATCTAACAAATATATATAAGACCTGTTCACTAAAGATTACAATACTACTGATAAAAATTAAAGAAGACCTAAATAAATGGAAGAGATATACCTTGCTGATAGGCCAAAACACTCGTATTTTTAAGATATTAATTCTTTATGAATTAATCTACAGATTCAAAGCAATCTTGGGAACCAAAATCTCAAGAGAGTTTTTGGTAGAAACTGACAAGCTAATTCTAAGTTTACATGAAAATGCAAAGGATTTATAATAGCCAAACAACTTTGAAAAAGAACAAAATTGGAGAACTAACACTACTGTTTTCAAGAAATTTAAACTGAATTTTATCCCTCTAAATTTTATATGTTGAAACCCTAACTTCCCAATGTAATGGTATTTGGAGAAGGCGCCTTTGAGAGGCAATTAGGTTTAGAGGATATCATGAGGGTTCAAACCAGGAAGAGAGCTCTCGCCAGAACCTGAACATGCTGGGACCTTGAACTCAAACTTTCAGCCTCCAGAACTGTGAGAAAATAAATTTCTGTTGTTTAAGCTATCCAGTCTACAACATTATTTTTGGCAGCCCAAGCAGACTAATACATCGAGACTTACTTAAGACCAATCAAGAAAGTGTGCTATTAGAATAAAGATAAATAGTTCAACAGGACAGAATAAAGAGTCCATAAATAGATCCATGCATAATTTGACACTGGTAGGTGCAAAGGTAATTCAATGAAGGATGATCTTTTCAATCAATTGTGCTGGAAAAATTGAATACATGTACATATACAAAAAAAAATAATTTTCTTCCACATATTTCACCATGTACTCACCATAAAGATTAACTCCAAATTGATTATAGACTAAAATGTAAAACCTAAAACTACACAACACAGGAGAAAATCTTAACAACTATAGGTTATACAAAGATTTTGTAAACACAACAACGATAGCATGATCTATAAAAGAAAAAAAGGTAAAGATTGATTTTCATCAAAGTTAAAAAATGCCTGTTCTTCAGAAGACACAGTTAAGAGACTTAAAAGAGAAGCCACAGACTGGAAGAAAATATTTGTAAATCATATATTTGGTAAAATCTTTGTGTCCAAAACATATAAAGAATTCTCAAATTTCAATAGTAAGAAAACAATGCAATTTTTAAAAAACATATCTAAAACATTTGAACAGACACTTTTCCAATGAGCATTTACAGACAACAAATAAAAACCGAGAAGATGCTCAACATCAAGTCACCAGGGAAATGCAAATTAAAACCACAATAAGATATCAATCACTACACACCTATTGGAATGTCTTTAAAAAGATTGACTCTGCTAAGACAAGGATGTGGAGGAGTTGGAATTCCCATACACTGCTGGTGGGAATGTAGAACACCTTGGAAAACAATATGGCAGTTTTTTTTTTTTTTAAGTTAAAACACATATCTATCATATGATACAGCCATTCTACTCCTTCACATTTATCTAAGAGAAATGAAATCCCATGTCCATACATGTGCATGAATGTTTATAGCTCTATCCATAAATGTCAAAAAAAAGGGGTCAGGGGGCAGGGGACAATAAATTTCGATCAACAGTGAGTTTGTTCATTGTGGTTTATCTGCACAACGAATGAACTATTGATACACACTATAATATGCATGAATCTCAATCTAATTGTGTTTATGAAAGAAGTTAAACAAAAGAGTACAATGCTGTATGATTTCATCTATATAAAATCCTAAAAAGGGCAAACTAATTTATTTCCACAAAAAGCAGAACAGTGATTGTCACCTCTCTACCTCTCTCTGTAAACCTCCATTCCGTCATGCTATTGTTTTAACATTTATTCTTTAACTACAATTACTTTTTGATGCATTGCCTATAAATTCATTTTTAAAACTGAAAACTAAAATATAGTATTCACAATAATATTTGTAGGGAAATATTGCTTACTACAGAGCCAAGTGGTACCATTGAGCCTATGGAGGAGATGTAACTCTTGGCAATAAATCTTTACTATTAGAAGTAGAAAATAATTTTAAAGTTTGGAGAGAGTTAGGATGGTACCATGTCATAATGACCTAATATACTTTTGCCTTAACACTAGATCACTTGGCTTCTTAGTTATTTATTTATTAGAGGGAATCCGTGTTCTACCAAAAGAGGTTCTACACAGGGCCTCTGACTTTCAGTTCTAATTTGAACTAATGGCCTTCTAAGCCTCCCTCAAAGTTCTCTCTCTGGAATTGCTTTTCACTACAAATCCTGGGTTAGACCCACTGTTTCTTGGAGCCTATGACTTCCTCTGACTTGAATTCTCTTTTATTTTGCTTGAGTGATTCTTTGAAAAATAGTCTGTGGGTGGTAAATAGTCTCGAGTTCTTGCATATTTGAAAATTCTTCACTCTTGATTAATAGTTTGGCTAGGTAGAAAATTTTAGGTTCAAAAACATTTTTCCCTCAATATTTTGCAAGCATGCTCCTTGTTTTGTTTTTGTTTTTCATATAATCTAGTGTTGCTGATGATCTATCTGATGTCAGAGGGATTCTAATTTTCTTTTTGAGTTACCTATTCTTTTAGCTTTTAGAATCTTCCACTATTCGCAGTGTCTCAAATCTCACAAGAACACATCTTGGGGGTAGGTTCATTCATTTATGCTCTTCTACATTCTCTAGGCCCTTATAGTCTGAAGTCTTATTTCTTTACATCCAGAAATTCTCTCTACCTCTTATCTGTTTTTTCTGTTTTCTCATTCTAAATATCATTTTGGATGTTAGAACTTTTAAACTGTTCTTTAATCTCTTAATTCCCCCACTCAGCACTATTTTCCATTCCTTTAGCTTTCTGTTCTACAATCAAAGATATGTCTTTCATTTTTTCTTCCATTGAACTTTTAACTTGACAATTATTTTTTCATTTTAAGAGCACTTTTTGGTTCCAATTGTTCTTTTTCTTAGCAACCTATTTTTGCTTTACAAATGCTTTTTTTTTTGAAGTTTTCTTCTATGAGGAAACTAAATAGAATTACTTTAAACGTATATTTCATTTCCTTAATTATCTGTTTCCTAACGGGGTCAGTTTATTTACTTTCATCTGCCCTTTTGCCCTTATTTTTCCCCAGATTTTCATGATTTGGGGCAATTGATTCATATTTATAACTGAAGCAGACCAGCTTGTTTAATACAGATTGTAGTCTTTGCCTAGGGCTCACCACAAGAGTGGGCCTTTTGACTGGCAGGTTTTGCTTTGGACCTTGAGGGAAAAAGGAAGAGGTAGAACGTCTCATTCCCTTCCTCTCCTACTTCCCAGCCAAAATGAAGAGAAGTTTATTCAGAAGAGAAGTTTATTCAGAGTGGGTATCACCCCTACACAGGTTACTTCTCATGCAGACTATTCTCAATTATTATAAAGATTAGTCCTCTGTTTTTAGCCTGAGCATGTGACACAGGGAAGGGGAATGTGGACTATGACTCACAGTTATTCCATAGATGATTGCTTTCCAACTTGCCTCTCATACTTCAAGTTGTGAGCCTTTCTGTGGGTCTACTGCCAGGAAAAATAACTCCAGCCCCTACTGCAGCCTTCTCCTGTGAATGTGATTTGATCTGTTAATACAATTCCAAGTATTTTTTTACTTTCAAGAAATTCATCTATATCTCTAGTTTCCAGATGCCCCTTCCTTTCCGTCCAGTACTGCCATTAATTTATTATTCTCTGTTCCTTTTCACTTATACTTCTATGGGATTTGAGAGCAGAAAGGAGATGTATGTATGTGCTCTGTCTGCCATCTTGAACAAGAATTCCCATAGTGTCTTTGGACATCATTGTGACTTTTTTCTTATTTTGAGGCAAAAGACTTCTTATAGCCTGTACTTAGGGCCATAGGACAATACAAACAAGGCTTAAGTTCTCTTTTACATATCAGCTCTCCAAATATTTGAAACTAGTTTTATATCCTCCTCTTTGGTCCAGATCAAATATTTATAGTTCCACTAACCATGTCTCACTGAATTTTTAGTCTTCCTATCATTCTGATCATTTTCTTCTGAACTTCCTCTACCTCTCTAAAAGAATTCAATGCAATGCTAGAGAACAAAGCTGGAAGCTAATTCATAGTAATATAGTTCTCCCTACAACATCGCACATCCACATTATCTAGTTATTCTTATTTCCTGTCCTAGACACATAAAATGAATGTTATACCACTAGCCACTGCTGGGAAGACTCTGTATAATGCTGATATATTTAAAAGGCATAAAATTATGGGAAGATGGTAAGAGGAATTTCCTTCCAAAAATTTCCCCGCTCTCTAGCACAGCTTCTAACTTGCACACAATTACTTTATTGCTTAAATAAAGGTCATTTAAAACTCTTAATTTTAGTAATTGTGTAAAAAGTAGTACTATGTTCTGAGAAAGAATTTGGGATAAATTGAATCTGCATTCGCTGAATCATACAATTAAATTATATATATCTTCAAGTATTTGAAATCCAACTTTAAAACTCAAATGCATTTCCCATTTCTCATTAGCAAAAATTTTTATAAAGTTACTACTCATTAAAATATGTACAACACTTAAAAATCAATAAAAAGAAAATAAAGACAAGCATTATGCCAATCTAAAACATCATAGCTATAATGACATCCCTTTATAGCAGACAGAGTTTAAAAATTTAAATAAAATGTTATGTCCAACAAAACCACATGGTACCATTCTCAGCTAACATAAAAATTTTTCTAATATGTGTACCATCTTTGGAATAGCCTCTGCCCCCCATTCCTTTAAGAGCATCTTTTAAAACTATAAAAGAAAAAAAAAAAGCTTTCTGAGTATATTAATATAGAGAGGAAGATTTATCAATCGGATTCATTAAAAGACCAAAACATTTTACAGGAATTTTATCGAAGTTTTCAAAATCGGTCTTTGTTTGTTAAAACTAGTTATTTAAGAAACTGTTATCTTTCTTAAATAGTGGCACCAGTGGTTCAATGATACACTAGAAAGATCTGCAGACTTTGTTTTTATGGAGCTTACTTGGGTGAAAGATATTCAAATTTGTTCAAGCGCCTTTTTCTACAACTTCGGTTAAGGAAGATGGATTCAGATATGTACATGAACCGATGCCACCAGCTTCTAGAAAGCAAGAAGCCTACCATCTTTTCCATTCTCTGGGCCAAGTGGACTATGTCAGTAACATTTTTGGAATGTTGACTATGAGGAGTCAGAGCTGAAAAGCTGACAGGAAGTTAAGAAGCCATCTCAGAAAAAATACATTAGCTATTCCACCCTTACTTCCTCTGATCTATGGGAATTTGGAGAGAAGGCATTCCAGTTTCTATAGGTGTGTGGCAGCACCTGGCATATCTGGTATTGGTGGGCCTTTGAGATCTCCTCTCTTTACAACTAGATCTCCTATAAGCCTCATAAAACACAAGCTGTGCTCTTACCCTGGACAGCTATTTTTAGTTCTCCATGCAGCCATGCTTTTTCACACTTCCTTTACTTTGCCTGAAATGCCCTTGCTCTCCTCAGTCACCTGGAGTCTTCCTACTCAGGTTTCAAATCTCAGCTCAAACACTGCTTCCTCTGGGAAGCCTTCACTGATCCCCCGCCTGGATAGTCAGCTCAGTGGAGTTGTAGCGACAACTGTGAGAAAAGACAGACCAGGAAATGGATCTCAGTTCTAGTTTTTACCAGATGTGGAGTTATGTAAACTTTCTGAGCCTTAGTTTTTCCCATCTAAAAAATACAGACACTTGCCTTCCAGGGTTGTTTTGAGGATTAAATCCAATGGTGAGGGAAAAGTCCCTAAATAGAGAACTTGGCACACACACAGACAGCATTCAATAAATACTGTTTTCTGTCTCCTCCTCTCTAGTCATACCTCAGGATGGCATAAACTTAAAATCTCATACTTAGCTCAGCCATGGTCCTTATTTTGATAATCATTGAGATTATAACAATATGAAGTTTCAAATAAAAAATAATACTATAAATCAAAGCTTATTAAAGTTTACCCAATTACTTACAAAGGTCCTTTGTATGAAGAATGACTATAAATAATTAGAATGATCTTTTACTTGAAGTGCATGCATATGATACTTTCAAAGATTCTGATCAAAAGCCTCAGCACCGTGTGTTACAGGCCTATAAATTTTAAATAGAGGTCAATGCTATATTCTTAGCAATCACATCTGCTCTCGTACCTGTCTTACAAACTCAAAGCTAGGCCAACAACACAGCACATCAATAGCAAAGATTTCTAAAAGACAACAACATTATAAGAGCAATAATTATTTTATTTAATAAGAACTTGCATTTCTTCCAAATCTTTTCACCCATGCTTTAAACATACTAACAAACATTCATCGCTGCTCACAACATCCTCTGTTGCAGGCCAGTGGCACTGGGATGACTCACTTGTTCAGTTTCCAGTGCTGTGTGCAGAAGTCCTTCCACATCAGTGTAGCACAGTGATGCTGGGTGTGTTTTTTGAATAACAGCAACTGGATGAGGACTATGGAGTGCTCTTAAATAGGCCAGAAAGTTTCATTTTTCTATCTAGTTTTCCCTCCATTTTGAGAAATTTGAGAATCATTTAGTGCCTTACTAAGTCATTCACTCAACAACTATTTTATAAACTTAGAAGTTAAAAAGCACATGATCTGGAGTGCGAAGCCTGGGTTCAAATTCCAGCTCTGCCAATTACTGGCTCCAACGCCTTGGGAGAGTCACTTCCTCTGCCTATAGTTGAACTTCCGCATCCATAAAATGGAGAAAACAATAGTATCTACCTCCTAGGGCTGCTATAGGGAGCCACCTGTGCTTCGCACATAATTAATGTTCCTGATTATTGGGAACTGTTAGTATTAATTTGTATTCCTATATTAGGCACTAGTGATCAAGGCACTCAATAAATATTTCGTGGATGAATAACACAAAATCATAATAAAGTAAAGCTATAAATATAATTTCAGATACACAGGTGTTTTCCATGAATGGTTGATGTCAGAAAACAAAAATTTAAACATTCATATGATTAAGTCTCAACAACATACTCATTTGCCCAGGAGCAGAAATAGAAATATATAATAAAATTATCCACCTGATGTCACAAAAAACAAACCAATGAGAATAAGCCAACAGCTCTACACAAGTGTTTCTTTTTTAACTTGGCCGTAGTATGATTTTTTTTTAATAAGCTTATAAACCTCGTTTAATTGCTAGCCAAATACACTGACTCTCCAATGAGGTCATGTTTGGAAATAAATGTATCAACATTTAAACAACCCAAAACCAAAAGAAAATCTTAACTACTTCAGCCAAATTCTGCCTCAATATTGAAATGCGAGATGTAAAAATTAGGGTAAGACAAATCTTCGATTGGATCATTGTTTTATGCTACCCTTTACACATGAATACAGAGTAAAGAAGGTTCAGGATATCATCATTAAAACTGCAGCATAAACCAGTTCTAACCACTGCTAAAATTTATAGTTCTGCTAAAAATACTCAAGAGAGCATAACTACAATATTTACGTCTACCTACAAGGACATAATCATCTTAAGTTTTGATTTTAAATACTGATATATTTTTTAAAGTTCTTCAAACTGTATGGTCTGTGAAAAGGAGAATTTAAAAACCATTATCTAAAGGTACAGGGGAGATAGAGCTATTAAGAAAGAGTGAATGTAAGCAATTGATACAAATCAAAAATGGGCAAAGAGGCCCAAAGAGCAGAGGGGGCTTGAGCAAAATAATTACCTCCTTCCAATTGAGGGAAGGAGCATGTGGGTCCACATGACTAAGAGTGCTCTCTCCTTTTTTTATTTTCCAAGAGATGATGAAATATTAGGAACCATGAATACTGAGAAAGCTGGTCTTTTCAGAAATCAACATAGATGTAAGGGTTGAATTTCTTTAACAGTGAATGAAAACAGGCTACTGATGAGAGAATAGAAAATCAGAAGGGAGGTGAAGGCATTCTTCAAAATACAGTAAGAGAAAGCTGCTTTCAATAGCTGGGTATCCTGAAACTCAAAATAGTCCTGAAAATTCTCAGTCTCTCTCTCTCTCTCTCTCTCTCTCTCTCTCTCTCACACACACACACACACACACACACACAATAATGATTGCTAAAGGAGAGAATTAATTGTTATTCAAAAGTCCCTTTGCAGCAGATTTATGTCTCTGTAAATTTTGCTCTATTTAAATAGTGAATTACATTTAAACAGAGTCCTTAAACATTTTCACTTATTTTGAGTCTTAGTTTTGGCAAAGAAAGTGAAATTGAGTGGAATTGCAAGTTAGACTTGCAAGTTACTCAATGTTCTAGCAGCGGCTTATTTGGGTTATAGACAGAATACATTTTGTTACCCTATTGTTCTCTATATAGGTTTTTCTTTCAGGAAGAAATGAATCTCAAATATATATGTATATCCAAAATATTATTTTAAAATAATTTAAATTAAATTAAAAACATTATATAAAAATAATAAATATTATGCCTTAGCATGCTTATATTGATCTTCTCGGTGTTATAACATATTACCATAAACTTCCTGTTTTAAAACAACTAAAATTTATTATCTTACAGTTCTGTAGGTAAAAATTTTGACACAGGTCTCACTGGGCTAAAGTTAAATTGTCTGCAGGACTGCATGACCTTCTGGAGATTCGAAAAGATTTCCAGCTTCTGGTGGCTGCTGCCTGCCTTCTTTGGCTCATGGCCCCCTTCCTCCATCTTCAAAGCCAGCCACCTCATATTGCTCTAAACTAAAACACAATAGTTATATTTCCCTCTGCCTCTCTTCTTCTGCCTCCTTCCATGTTTAAGGACCCTTGTGGTCACACGGAACCTACCCAGATAATCCACGATAATCTCCCTATCTTAATCAGTTGATTAACAAACTTAATTCTAACTGTAACTTTAATCCTCCATTGTCGTGTGTGTTAATTTATTAGTGTGTCATAGCAAACTACCATAGGCTGCGTGGGTTAAGCAACAGAGATTTATTTTCTCAAAGATCAAGGTGCCAGCAGGATTAGTGTCTGGTGACACCTCTCTCCTTGGTTTGCAAACAGCCACCTTCTCGCTGCATCCTCACTGGGGCGTTCCTCCGTGTGAGTTGGGGAGGAGTGGGGGCTCTGGTATCTTTTCCTTTTATTATAAGGACATCAGTCCTATGAGACTAGGACCCCACCCTTATGACCTCATTTGCTCTTCATTACCTCCTTAAATGCCCTATTTAAAAATATAGTCGAGGGTTAGGACTTACTAAAGGAAAGTGTTTCTATACTTACAGTACTTCTGACACCGGAAGTTGAGTTTTTCCTCACCAAGGACCAATTCTTCAACTGTCTAGACACCAGCTAGCTGTCCTACAGTTCAATGCAGATCACCTAGGTTAAGGGCTCAGTCCCACAAGACTGCTCTTGTTTCAGACACCAGTCGTAAACCCCAGGTTTTCACCTGTATGGCCAACCAGCTATAATTCCTTCCTTAGATTCAATAATTTATTGTAAAGGTTTACAGAACTCACAGAAACACTTTATTTAATTTACCAGTTTATTTAAAGAATATTATAAAGGATACAAATGAGTAGCTGGATGAAGAGAGAGGTCCTATGGAGGTAGGGTGCACAGCCTCCTTGCACATGTAGATCTCTGAACCATGTAGTTTAGGGATTTTAATGGAGGCTTCATCATGTAGACATGATGGATTACTAACTCAATCTCTAGGGCCTCTCCCCTCTCTGGAGGTCAGGGGGTAAGGGCTGAAAGTTCGTGCCCTGGCCTTTCCAGGGACCAGCCTCTATTCTGAACTTGGTGCCCCCAGTCACCATTTATCTCATTATACAAAAAGACATTCTTATTGCTATGGGGATTCCAAGGGTCTAAGGAGCTCTTGTGTCAGGAACTGGAGGCTAAGACCAAATATTACAACAAAAGATGTTCCTATCACCAGTATCACTCAGAAAATTACAAGCGTTTTAGGAGCTCTGTGCCAGAACTGGATAAAAGGACCACGTATATGTTTCTTCGTGTATCACAGTGTCACAAGCTTCGACATATGAATTTTAGGGGACACAGTTTGGTCCTTAACATCATGTAATCTAACATAGTTACAGATTTTAGGAATTAAGACGAGGATATCTTTTGTAGAGCCATTATTCTGCCTGCCACAGGCAGTCCTTTGAATTGCAGACCCACCATAGGGCTTTGCTCCTGAGGTCAGGTGAGGGAACAACGGTGAGCATGGTCACAGGTAGGACCAGGAGGAGAAGGAAAGGCACTGTGTGGGACAGTGGCTCTTTGGCTTTTTTTTCCCAGAGTGGTTGTAATTGATGCTTGGACCACTTCTGAATGGAGAACTGGCCTTCCTTCCTCTCTGGTACTGATTCACGGGAGGACCAATGTGTGCACTTACTCAGAGTAGAAGGTGGAAGTGGAAGTGGTGCCAGGCCCTCTCAACCTCGGGGCTAATGAAAGTTGCAACTCCGTGGCCACTGGCAGGTGCCCAGAGGTTTATCTGAGCATTGTTAAATGTCGTGCACTGAAAAGATACTGGAGAAGGGCCTGTGGGTCAAGTACTCTGGACTGGATTTTAAATCACACATTTCAAGATAGCATGATGCACGAAAGAGACAAGAGGTAAGCACAGCGCTATTTGTTACAAAGGAGGATGCCTCTGGAAAATCCAGAAAGAAGCTGATACCCTAAGCAGGCAAAGCCTCACATCTTTTATATTCCCCTTTCATCATTCACGAAGGTCACTGGGTTAATCAGCTCCATTATCCATCATCTGTGTGTCAGGACACACAGGGATGTGGTCATCTTGATAAAAGGCTTTGCTGTTCTCCAGGGGAAATAATTAGTCCCAGAAGTAAGAGATTTGTAGATCCCCAGCCTCAGAGGAGACGGCAAGTATCTGAATAAGATGGCAAGTATCTAAACAAAAACAACTGCAGCTTCCCCCTCCCTTGTCATCTGTGGAAGGCCACCTCTTACCAGAGGCTTGTTAATGAATTTTTACACAGAATTAGCTACCATTATGATAACACCCAAAAGCTCAAGCAATGAGAGTATAAAGAAAGGAAATTAAAAGGTGTCAAGGAAATACTTTCTTGTCCTCCCATCCCACCGAACACACGCAAACATACTAATATCTCATTAAAGGACAAATTAGTAAACTCTACTGACATAAAAAGCATTTATGGTCTTCATATTATGTTGGTTCCTAAAGGAAAAACAAACACCTATACGTTACCTCAAATCTAGTCTCAGGTACATCTTGAACACAATGTCCATGTGTCAAGACAAGAACAGGAGTAATGCACATTGGAATATAGAGAATCCTATTTAACCACTAAATGGCCCCCTCCTATGCCCATGGCAGGCATTGCCAATCAATCATAGAATTATTTCATACTGAACCCTGAGGAAACTTCATAATCCCAAAACTGGGTTCTAAGTAGCCACTATTCAGGGTTGGCATTCAGAATGATACCTATTTGCCTTCCTGATATATGATATTTCTAATTTTCCTTCTGTGCTAGCTTCTTCTTCACTTCCTCCAAACAAAGATAGGCCTTTTTCTTCACAGTAAATATTTGTTAAGCAGCTACTGTGTGCCGGGCATGATTTAAGGCCCTCATGGAACACAATGGCTAACAATCAAACCAGTCCTAATGATGAAGTTGAAGGTTTTGAAAGTAGTATGGTAGTTATCATGGGAGACTGCAGCAGGAGCAGCTCAGCTAGCCAGAGGAAGGTTAGTGAGGTGAGGAACAGGGTGGAGGAAGTACTGACTACTCAAGGCCTAAAAACAGCAAGAATTAGCCAGGCCATGAAGAGAAGGAAAACCACAGTCCAGATGGTGGAGACTGGAGGGGAGAAAGAGCACAGCAGCTGGTAGGAACAGAAAGGGTTCAGCAGTAGGTCAGTAAGGTAGGAAGTAAATTTCCTCCCAGTTATTAAAGTGCTCTGCTCACTTGATCCGGCAGTCTTCTTTTCATTTTATTTCTTCCCTTCCAAATATTTTATTCTTAATAATGTATTTGGTTTTAAAAATATTATTAAAATGTGAATGCTCATTGTGAAAACTGATTTTTTAAAAATCTAAAGAAAATTAAAGTTAAAATCAGCTTTCTGTTAACACATTGGTCTATTTTCTTCTGGTAGGTTTTCCTATGTCATCTCTCTGCCTCTGCCTCTTTTGGAGAGGAGGGCATTCAGTTTTCTGTCACATAATTGGCGGGGGGGTGGGGGGATGGGGGGGAGGCAGTGCTTAATCTTATACTGTGAACATTTTGTACATCAAAAAATAAAGTTTGAACATTTTATCCATCAAAATATACATTCATCATAATTTATTAAGCAATCTTCTATTGATGGCTACAAATTTTTTCTAAGTTTGTGTGCTACTAGATATAATTATGAATATCCTTGTACATAAATCTTTATTTACATCATGGAGCATTCTGAGACAGATTCCTAGAAGTAGAATTGTCAGGCAAAAAATAAAAAAATAAAAATAAAGTGAACATTTCTAAAGCTCTCTGTGCAAAATGCCAAGTTGCCCTCCAGAAAGGTTCAGCTAATTACACTCCAGCAGCAGCGAATGAGTGTTTTGTGCCAACCCACACCCTTGCTAGCATAGAGCATCATTGTTTTATTCATTGTTGATACTTCCTGGGTTGAAATAAACTCATTGCTTTAATTTGCATAACTTTGATTCACAATTTTAAATTGTTTTTTGGGGTTCAATTTATGTTTCGCATATAAATTTTTTAAACATACCATTGTCCATTTATTCCACTGCTTTATTACTGTTTTTTTCCTACTGATTTAAAAAAAAGTCCTTAATAGATTAATTAAATTGGATCTGTAAATGTTGAGATTTTGTAGGAAAATAGTCCTTTCAAATTTGTCAGTTAAAAACCTTTAAGGCTTATTTGTAATTTTTATATAGTCACATTTAAAAAACACATTTTTTTTTTCCATCTGTGCTACCCTAGTTATAAAAATCACAACACAAATAGTATCTTTGGAATCCTGCATGGTCCTATGACCACCTCAGCCCACTTCCTAAACAGAACCCCTGATCTGGGACCATTATTAATTCCACCAAGTTATCACCCCCTAACCTCTCTCTCAGGCAGTTAGGACTCTTCTCTCTCATAGAGTCTCACCATTTCCACTTGGCTCCCCTCCAGTTTTTCTCCACAGGAAACCAGAATGACTGTTTAAAAATCCACTTTAAATGCTTCAATGGCTTCCTGGTGTAATCAGAACAAATTCCTAGCTCTTCAATGTGGTCAGCACGGCCTTCTGCATGGGCTGGCCTTGTTTTGTTCTCCTCCTCGTCTCGTGCCGTCCTTCCCCTTGCCCTCCAGATTCCAGGCGCACAGGCCTTCTGTCATGTCCTAGAGTTCATGCTCTGGATTGCTCTTCCCCGGGCTTTTGAGCTGCCCTCAACCTTCAGAACGCCACATAAATGCCACCATACCAGAGGGGCCTTTACTGACTTCTCAGTCTTTTATTCTTTCTCACAAAATCTAGCTACTGTTCCTTCATGGCACATCTCACAACTCATTACTAACATTTTTGTGATTATCCGTTTAAGATCTACCTCCCCCACTAAAATATTGTCTCCAGACACCACACATTTTTTTGTTTGCAGTGTATGCCCAGAGGGAAGGGTGGTAGGAAGCAAGGGAGAACATTCCACTGCTTTCTTCAACTCAGTTCCACTCAGCTTCTAGTTAGCAAAAATTCCTCCAGATCCTGATCTTAAAAATTACCAATGTGAGCTTTTGGGGAGAGCTAACCTCCCAATCTTAAGTAAAGGAAGGGCTTTGTAGAGGAAGTAACATCTAGTCTGAGCTGAGTCCCACAGGATGAAGCAGGCAGACATTCTTAACAGAGGGAACATGGGTACAGTGGTTGAAAAGAGCACATTTAAGGAATCCACAAGACAACAAGGCTTCATCTTTTCAAAGAAATTATCTTTCACTTCCTTACTCTACAAAAACCTGACTCTTTACCACTCTTTGCATTATGCCAAAAATCATGTACATAGTAGGTGCTCAATAAATATTGGATGACCAGATGAATGAATGATACATGACATGCCTCAGTTAGAGCAGTTCTCTCCTCCTAGAATGCTCTTTTTCTATCAGTCTGAAATCCATCAAGACCTGGAAGCTTTTCTTACCAACAGCAGCACAAATGACATTTACTTACCTTGAATTTGACTTTTGTTGCTCTCAGATTAATGTTTTCTGTCTAATCTTGTCTTCCCCATTAAACATAAAGTTCTCAAAAGCAGGTACTTATCTCCTTCTCCTTCTCTTCCTTTTATTTAATTAATTAATTTATTTATTTATTTATTTATTTATTTATTTATTTATTTATTTATTTATTGGTATATCCAAATACCCTATGGAGTAGATGTTTAATCTCCATGGAAAGAAGGAGGGAGAGAAGGGAGGTGGGAGGGAGCCAAGATAACTGTCTTTGGGGAGACCTTGGTTTAGCTGACCTTTACAATACTCCTTCTCCATCCTTTTTTTTTTTTTACAATCCCTTTTAAACTGAAAATTTCCTGAAAATAGTTGATTGAATTAATGTTAATTCTAAAGCTTTACATTTCAACAAAAGATAAACAGCTTACTAGTACTTCATACTCTGTAACCAAAGGCATTACTTTTCACCACTCTCTTCTCTCCAACAGATCAGATACTGTAATTCCCTTTGATGCAATGTAGCAAGTCAAACACCAAAATTACACCAGCTACTTTTCATAAAGAAACACTGTTATTTTTACCTGGATATTTCTGTATCCTAAAGAACCCTTAAACCCATTCTCTTATTTAAAGGTCCATCCCTGCTCCTTGGTTTAATCCATTGTCTCTTGTAAACACTTCCAACCAGTCTTCTTTCATCTATTCTTACCCTTCTGGATACATTCTACTGAAGACAGCCAGGGACAAAGCTGCTCATGGCATATTCCTTTCTAAAATTCACTGGCTGCTGCCCTTGCACGGGGTGAAGACCTCCAAGGTTTGGCATGGTCTGGGGCCAACCACTTTGCCAACTTCAGTTCATACCACTTCTCTCATTCTTGTGGTTCCTGTGGGCTCCAGCCATGAGGACCTCTCTTTAATTGCTCACACATACCTTGCTTCCTCTAACTCCAAGGTTTCTGTCCACGCTCCTCCCTCAGCTCAAAAGCTATTTATTTCCCAGGAAAGCCATTCTTGATCCATACAAGACAACACAACCTCCCTGCTTCCATCACAGAGACACATACTCGGCACCACATGATTTTCCTTCACAGTACTTCATGACATTTGCTTTTATGAATCCGTTCATGTAATTACTTGTATAATGCCTTGCTTTCCCAGTCTAAAAACTGTAAAGACAGGAACTACATCTTTTTGTTCACCATCATATATCCTTAGTGCCTACATAGTTAGTACCTGGCATGTAGTAGTCATTTAACAAATATCTGACAAATGAATGCCATCTGCAATAGACAGTAATGAGATAGATGTGTGTTTTTTTTTTTGTTTTTTTTTTGTTTGTTTGTTTGTTTGTTTGTTTGTTTGTTTTTAATCTAGATCTACCCAAGCCAAAATTCCAATGAATTGAATTCTGGGGAAAGGAGAAATTAGGTTGGAGAGTCCTCTTCAGATAAAAAGATGACCAATTAGCCCACAGTTACCACTACTTAGTTCCTGTAAATCTACATAAATTGCTACACACTAATACTCTCCCCTGCAAACAACTGAAAGCAATTCAATAAGCTTTAACTTAAATGATCTGGGTCTGCTCATGGGTTTTGTTTTGCAGATAACACTTCATTTTTACAAGTAAAAAAATACTCTAGTTATTTTAAACTCCTCAAATTTAGGAGGGAAAATAATCTGGGATAAAAAGCAAGGAAAGACACAATATTTTAGTTTGTAAAATTGGTTTATTTACAATTTGGTATTTTAAAATTGTATTTGGAAGTTTAAGTTTTATATATTACCCTGGCAGGCATTCTGTTTTCTTAAATATGGAAGCAAAAGATAGGAAACCTGAGTAAGTTTGAGTTTAAGAGATTTACCTGCTGCTACAGTCAGTAAAATTTAACTTTTAATCCCTGAGAATTAGTAGAGTCAAAAATACTTTCACATTCAAATGTAAAGAACATATTTTAAGAACAGAAAATAAAGAATAAAGCTACTATAATTAACCTCACAACATATGGCAATATAAATCTCTTTCACAAATTAACTGAGGGGTGTATGCACATGTATTTTAGTTATTAGGTTCTCCTAGGAGACTAAGATGCTCTAGTTCTGTTTTTTGTAGTTCCTCCCTTTTTAAAAAATATTCCTGGAAACTGATACACAATTTATTCATATAAAATAAATACCCACTGCTAGCTCATATTTACCCCCTTCTAAATTTTTGTGTGTATTGTTAGCAATTTTCCTTTACTGTCCAAGACCAAAATTCTTTATCTGATTGCAAACTGAGGCTCAACTGTTTTTGCAAAGTCACTTTGAAGCAAGTCACTTTAGTTTCCTCAAGTATCAAGTGAGCATAATTATAGATCATAGAGATGTTTAAGGCTGAACTGATGTTCACACACCACAAGGCCTGTGAAGCTTTCTTAGTAATGAGCTATGCTCTGGAACACGTGATAGTTCAAATACATCCTGCTATTCCTCATTACAGGTAACTAGTTAATACTACTAAAATGTCAGCTTTCTTAGGAAAAGTAAATATTAATTCATTAGTTTGCTCATTCAACATCCTTGAGACACAAAGGAAGGAATGGCAATTATGCCCCTCCCCCATATATGAAATGTAGCGCAGATATTAAGGATGACCACAGCAAAACAGTAAGTCAAACCAAATAAACCATAGCCTTTGCGGTAAGATGCAATTTTCTTATGTATTTGCAACACACTGGTAGTCATTTTTCATTATGGGCATGGTTAAGTATCACTAATGTCAAATGTTTATTTGCCTAATGGCCCAAAGAAAATGCAGTGTAATTCAAACTTTTTAAAATAATGAAATAAAGCCACAAATACCCTTACTTCGAATGTCTCTTAATGCTTTTTCCAAAACAGAAAAGAAACTCCTCTTTCTTTAAAAGACCAATACCAGTGCTAGCTAGCAGCATTCCCTAGTGCTACTTTGAAGGCAACCTTTTAAGTTCCAAGAATATTTACTTGTATTGTTGTTGATTGCAAAAGGGAAAACATTACAGAAATTCAAACAGATTATAGTATTAAGAAAAAGCTTTGCAACGATTTGGTAAGAGAATGAGTGGGAACCACATAATCTGAGTCAGATCTGGACAATCTAAATTGCAGCTTTAGTATCAACTTCCAGTTTTAAACATGACACACATCTCTTAAAAACTTATTTCTAAAAATATAGGATTCCTTGGTTGGTTGGTACTTTTTTCACTGGGTTAGAGAGTTACAAGAGAAGAAATACTGGAAGCCTATGGCATAGGCTATGGATGAGACCACGTCTGGGTTTGGGAACGTGTTCCTACAGTATCCCCTTGTTTTAGCAAATATCACTTCTACTGCAGGAAGCCACACTAAGTCATTCTTTCGCTGTTGGTGGCAGGCGGGGTGTAAATAAAAATGTGAGGTAGTTCTTTCCACAAGAGGGAAATATTTGTCTACATAATATCCCTGCAATGTCTGAGAAATTACTAGAGCATCTGCTTGCTGTCATCTGTAAGTAAACTCTTAGCTTGGTATTAACTGAACTTGACAAATCATGAGCTAGCTGTAGTTCACAGGCCTTATTTTTTGATACAACTATGACAGAAGGAGACACTAAAAACTCCCAAAATGTGAACCATAGAGACCAAGTACAAGAACTGCAAAAGCACGAGCATTAAAAAACATATGAGGGAGCTGTTGAGAGCACATAATTTACCAGAACCTTTGTGTAGAAAAGAATGAACATTGGTGGGGAACAATTTACAGACTCTGCTCCCACAGCTTAACTGTCAGCTTGACGGCTTAAAAAAAAAAAAAAAAAAAAAAAAAAAAAAAAAAATGGAAGTTCTAGCATGGTAGAGAACATAATAGCAGAGACTATATAAAAGAAAATTAACAGAAATATTAAAGGTATAGAATATCTAAGAAAATCAAGAGTTGCCTACTAAAACTTTATTCTTTCTTGAAATTTGCACATTTATGTTAAATTAATAAGAAATCAATTACTGCTGAAAAGATTTGCATTCTAAACTCTCTCCAGGCTACTGGACCAAGAATAATACCAGAAATAGATCAGGAGTAAAATTATAGTTAGAAAAGGGGAGAAAAAGTAAGGTAGGACATTAAAATTTTATTCTGAAATAATCTCTGGCCACGACAATAAAATTTAACAAATATTCACTGAACAGTCTTACTCCTGTCATCAGCTGTACAATACATACAGTATCATAGAACTGGCCACTAGGATTAAAATCCACTAGAACATATTTCATGTTAAGTGGCGACAGCAGCATCTCACAGAAATTTTTACATACATATATACAGTCCACATTCAACCATTTTCACATATTTTCAGTACACACAGTTGCAGCATATTACAGTCACGTGTCTAAGTTGTTGCTCGATAAAAACCCAAGCCACTGCCTAGACATAACTGTAGCAGTTGAGCTGAGTATAATTACAATTTATTTTATATATGTCCATAGCAGAGAGATGTACAAGCCCCTAAGAAACAGAGTTCACAAATACTTTTTTAAATGCTACCACAGCATTATGTTGGGCAATATTAAAACCTTTACCAACCAAATCAATTATTTTTAAAAAGACTTCTGCTTACCAGAAATATTCTTGATGAAAAAAATTACAAAAATGAATGCTCTCTTTAAAGTAATTCACACTTTTAAGATTCCAATATGGCCCAATGCTACTGATGCCTAAAGTGTTCCTAATATTCTGATGGAGCCCTTTAACATGACTCCAAACCACCCATTAAGTTTAAAAGTGGCTTAAGTGCCTTGCACCCAAATTGTAAAAATCCCTGGCCATCCTTGCTAGAGCCAGGCACATAGAAAAGGAATGCACTTTGGTTCATACCAAATGCCCTGGGATTAATCACACTATAAAATTAAATGGTTTGAGGTAAATTTTTACAAATACAGTTGATTTTCGTCTAGTGTTAGTGTAACAAAAAGAATAATCATTTAAAAAATCAGTCTGATGTTAAGATACAACAAAGACCATCTTCAACCCCTTAAGCATAGGAATTCTCTGTGTAACTAACCAACCAATGGTTTACCTTTTTCAGTGCCTGATGATGATTCACGCCTTATGGTTTCTATTAAGGCCTATAAGTAACTGGATATTTAAGACAGATGTACTTTTGCAGAGGTGGGTTCCATCCTTACTGCCCAGTATTCAAAGAGTTAAAAGAGGCCAAAAAATGCATGCCCTACAACATGGCATTCAGAACAAAAGGCACATTGTTAACACTAAGGGCACAATTTCTCCTCTACTGTTAATCTACACTGTCTTGCATCACTCTGTTGTTCGTTCCACTGTTGTGGCAATACACTCAAGTGGTAATGCACACGCTGTTGGTGCAAGAAACGAGCCAGATGAGACTGCAACCAAAGACAAGACAACACTGTGGTATTCCTAAATCTGAAAACAGCTCAGACATCCCTAGACAATGGGAACCTGTGAGACCAAGGACTGTTTCCAAGCCAACTCCCAGTAGCCTATCAGAGCCCTTCACTTATGTTTTTAAAATCGCAAAGAGGATACATTTTTCTTTTTGCCATTATAATTAAGCTAGAATTTTTGAAAAGCAGCTCTATCACTAAACACTGAACATGGCGGCTCTTGTGATTAGAAATTTCATTGTATTTTGGAGGTGGAGGGGAGCCCCATAGCGCTGCACATTGTAGTTTGGCTTAAAAGTTTCCGGTTACATTTGTGAATATAGTCATAAATGCATTGTTGGCATCTTAAGAACCAGTTTGTGTGGTGAGGCAAAGACAACTAGCATTAGTCCATTTATAAATTTTCACATATATAGTCATTTTACAGGGGAATTTTTATTAATGGCAGGCTCAGTTCATATATTTAAACCTAAATGTGAAAATGAGTGTGGTATGGAAGAAGAGCATTGCAAGGGGAAAATAGGCTTTATGGTTTTGTTTATTTTAATGACCTAAAGAAGCTAACCATCATTAAGAGGCTTGTGGTTTTACAAAGCCATCACACCAAGTTTTACATTTCTTATGCCTTTAAGCCAAAATTTTAATAAATACATAATCTTTAGATTCTGTAAGCCGCTGATTGGGGGTATTATCACATGAGTATCATTTAAAATGCAAATTACTAACACATTGCACTTCCACAGAAAATACACAGAAATGTGTACAATATGGTAAAGAATTTGACTATGGGAAAAAGCTATAATTTCTAAATACAGAAGTACAAATTAATTCATCAGTAACACCCTTAAATAGTAAAGCAAATATCAACATCACTATTTATTAAGAAGCTAATCTTATTACTGTTTTTTGGCAAATATCTGTAATATTTCCTGAGCATTTTTCTCCACCATCAACTGACAAAGCCTCAAGATAAGTAAAGTGTTTTGTTCAAAACTACTTTTTTTTTTTTTTTAAAGTAAGAGAAACTGCAGGTTTACTATTAAAAGAACTTAACCGGAAACTTTCTTGGCCTCACTGGGGACCATGCTTTAAGTACTTGTAAATCAATTTACAGGCAATACAGTAATATCTGTGCATATAAAAGAGTACTTATCCTAATTTTTACTACCCAAACCTATTTCCAAAGAGGCAGAAATCTTTCTATATTAAATTGCACATACTAAAAAACTTTTTCCACGTGCCTTGAAATTGATATATATCACTGCTCATACATTAGTGATAAAATACTGGAATTTCCACTGTGAAAATAATTATTATTCAGAGAAGAAAATATTCTTTTACTTTTAACTCTCATTTACTTTTCCAGGTAAAGTGTCATTCTCACAAAGACAATCAGTGCAATTCAAAAGAAAGTAAAATAAAACAGAAGAAAGCCAATTTGTGGCTTTTCTAATAATGCAAAGAATGAGTCAAACCATTTAACTTGAGGTTGAACTTTTCTTCCTTTAAATTTGTTGTTAAAATTGGCCTTACTGAACAGGCACAGTGACTTCTGTTCATCAAAAGGATTTTTGACCCTCTTTCTTTTTAAAGAAAAAGTTGATACTTTCCCAGGCTAAGAGAACCTTACAGTGACACCTGAAAAGTGGGAACTCAGCTAATCTGCTAAACCTTCTTTGGAACTGTGGAAATCCCCATCTTAAGTAGCTAGGCTATTCTTTTTTAAATTTGGAATATGAAATGACGGTCAAAATCACAGCTGAAATGTCTCTTTTTTGTATTAACAGTCTGGGATATCTATTTGAAGAAAGGAAAAAAAGCTAAATGCAAGCAACAGATGTGTGGTAAAAGAGGAGCAGAGAGGAGAAAAAGCAAAGAGAAGGGAGGAACAGTTTGTAGAACACATTTCTAAATTTAGATGCAAGACCAATTCTGTAATATGAAGCTTCTTTACAAAACAGCTCGCTGATCATATTAGATAATTTGGAGGAACACACACGTTTCCATTTACCTACCAGGTCTGCTTGACCAATTTGACAATGTCAGAATGCTAAACTGGGCATTTAAATCTTGAGGGTTTTATTTTGAGCATGACTTTAGAAAAAAAAAATCACTAGGGTACAGTTTTTCTTAGAATATCATGTTTGTCCTAACCATTCTTCTCCCACCGTAACTACCGCCCAGATAACTTATGGAAAATAGAAGGACATGCTACACCTGTGCATGAACCTGGAGCAAGGGGGAGGGTGGTGTCCTTCGAGGGCAATCACCTTGGGGAGAATATACTATGAACCATAAAAACATAGTGAATGTCTTTGACACCAATCTGTAAATGTATGGCAGTCATGAAGTAATCAATGGCCTGCCACTGATGTTTATTACTCTGCCACACTAAATACAGTAAGGCTCATCGTACTTTTAGAACACAAAGAATTTCAGAAAGTATAAAAACTTAAAGCATTGTCCCCATGTATTTTATAAAAACAAAACAAAACTTTCTTACATTAAAATAAGTGCTGAAGAGATACAAATGAGTCAAGTTATTGAGCAAATAAAAACAGGTCTGAGCTACTCCTTTTCAACCCACTAAGGCTCAGCAACATCGTATCTTTCAAATTACGAGCATGGGGGGGGCGGGGGCGGGACTCAGCTCAGCTAACAAGTTTTGGCAAGACTGTCCTCTGCTGAATATTCCCATTGGCATCTGTCATCTGTGCCAAATTAGTCCTCAGTTTGGAAGCGGAGCTGGAAGGTGGAGGTAACTTAGAAATGGAAGTGATAGCACCAGTGCTCTCGGTTATCCTTTTCACTGCTGTCTTCTCCCCCGTTGGAGGCTTTGGCAACCGCCTCCTCAGCCAGGGATGCCGCAAAGCCTGGCCGGGGGTCATGCGGACCACAGGATCCCATTCTAAACACTGTTTCAAGAAGTCAAGGAAAAGGGGATCGTCACACCCCTTCAGTGCGTTCCCCCACTCTCTGCTCTCTGGTGGGCCCCTCAGTTTCCCTCTCCGGGAACGGCCTCCGTTGAGAACCACAGAGCCGTCTGAGAGAGTCGTGACAGTGCAGTAACGGGGATAACCCTTGGAGCTCACAAAATTTTTGGCTCGTTTGGATGCATCCAGCAGTTTCTGAGAGGGCATGCCCAACAGTTCGATCATACAGGCCAGCTGGTCCCCTTCATCTTCCCCAGGCAAGAGGGGGTACCCGGTCAGGAGCTCTGCTAAGATGCAGCCCAGGCTCCACATGTCGATGGGCATGCCGTACCTAGCGCCAAGGATCACTTCCGGAGCCCGGTAAAATCGGGACTGGATGTACGTGTACACACGCTGATGCTCGTAACAGCTGGAGCCAAAATCGATCACTTTAATACCACTTCTACCCTGCTGCTTTAACAAAATGTTCTCGGGCTTAAGGTCACAGTGAATTATTCTGTTTTTGTGCAAAGCATCCAAGCACTGTAGAATGGAGTGGGCAAACTTGCGAACCAAAGGCAGGCTGAAGCCCTGGAATTTATTCTTCTTGATGAGCTCATAGAGGTTCATGCTCAGCAGCTCGAACGTCATGCAGATGTGATTGCGGAAGGTGAAATTCTCCAGCATGTGGATGACGTTCATGGTGTTGTCCTTGTCCTGCTTCCGCAGGTGTTCCAGGATTCGAATCTCCTCCGCCGCCTGCCGGTGGAAGCGCTTCTCGTTCCGCACCATCTTCAGGGCCACATGCTGGTGGACTTTGTGGTCATAGGCCTTGACCACCTGCCCAAAGCTCCCCTTCCCAATGACCTTCAGGACTTCATACCTGTAAGCCACATGATCGTGGGGCACTTGCACATAGGATCCCTGGTCATCGTCATAGCCACCGTTGTTGGGCCCGCCTGTCATGCCCTGGCGCTTCTTTGCATTTGGACCCAAGAAGTAGATTTCGGGGTAGCTGAAAATCTCGTGGTGTTCGAAGGTGGTTAGTTTTTGCATGTATTGCTTCATTGCTTGTTCAGGTGTCAAGGGGGTGGCTTTCACTTTCCCCATGCCGTCTATAGACTTCAGAGAGGTGGAGCTGCCCTGCCGTCGATGGATGCTCTCCAGCTGCCGCTCTGGCACCACCGGCAATCCCGTTTTGCCCACTGTTGTAAGCCCATTTGGTTGCGTCGTGAGCACTGTCCGCTTGTTACTGTTATCCTCAAACAACTGCTGCACCTGGATCTGTCCATGGCTGTGGCCGCTGACATGCAGATGATCATTCATTGTGTGCTTGCTGCTGCCGATCTGGAATTCGAAAAAGAAACATGAATGGCATGGAAGAGGGTCTGTCTACTCAAATGGAATCTTTGATAAGTCAGTCTCCAACCCCACCTTTAGAAAATCTAATTTGGTTTAAATTTATAGTTAGAATCAGGTTACTAAACAGAAAAAATTGTGCACTCAAGAGGGACTTCAGTAACACCGTAAGAGGGACGGTGGATGTTATGCTGACAATCTCTGCCAAAATTAAAGAAAAAGAAGTTCGTGGGCTAGGTAAGGCTATGAAACTTGGGATCCTGCAAAAAATACCCCATAAATGCTACACTCAACAGACAAGAAGATTGCTATACATACTCGGGGTCCTTAGAGCAAGTTCCCTGCGGAGGCAGAGAACGTCATTCTTGTTCATCCTATACCTAACATTTACCATAGGACCTAGCACATCACAGGTGTTCCATTCAATCCACACTTAATATCAAAATGAAACAGGATACAGAAAAAACATGAACACACAGACTCTATACTGGCTCCACCTCCCCCAGATCATAGCACCTTTCACACTTCATCTAGTAGCCTCTTTACTACCATGAGGGCAGGGACCACATCTACCGTGTTGACTACTCTTTCTACCCTACCTCAATTCTGAAAACACTTGTATATTCACTGTCGGTCTTCACTACTTGGAAATTTAACTGATTACACCTAAGAAAATGCATGATCCAGTGGCAAAGAAAACTGTATTTTTGGGCTTGAGAAATTCTCATGTAGATATGCACTGCAACATCTTGTAAACCCCTAACCTATTTTTAAAATTTCTGGGCTTCTCTGGCTGTGATGACCATTTAAGGCCATTCGGCCCGACAAACCAACCGTCATTCTTTTGGGCCTTCCTTTGGTCAATGGCTCAGCTCTCTTAAGTCTGCTCGGATACTCAGCTTTCCAACAAGGAATACAAAGTAGTGATTTCTATTTTCAGGCACACATGCCATCCCTGAACATTCCTGTCTAAACAAAACTGACTATGTAAGCCAACCACCACCCCCTACCCCGCCACCCTCCGCCCCAGGCCTTCTACTGAGAATCTCCGTGGGATATCTTTTTGCATTATTATTGCAAAGAGGTGAGGGGTGGAAGAAGAATCACAGCCAGGATCCCCTCCCACTTAGAAATTCTTGCCACCTCAGACAACTACCCACAAGTCTTAAAAAGCATCCTGCTAGGTGATTTTATATGAAATCTAGAAGATCAATTTGTCATTCACTATCTCATTCATTCCACCAACAATAACTGAGGTCTCGCCACATTATGTGACAGAGTCCCTACCCTCTAGGGGCTTAAAACCAATTAGCTGAAGTCCTGTGCCATCAGTATTTTTCCTATTATCACCACCTAAATCCCAATTTGGGGGCTTTATATACCACTAAAAGCACAGAAGTGTTCTGCATATGTAATATAATATAGTTCAGGAAATGTTCTGGTGACCACCTAGATTATAAAATGAAATTCTAAGACCTTAAATTTTCTTTAACTGATAAAAGGCATAGTGACCATCTGAGGAATGAGATTTCCCTCTGCATTCTTCTAAGACAAAGTAGAATATAGTACTTGAGCCTGTCGGAAGTGTCATTTCACAGATTGAGGGATTTAATTTCTTAGACAGATTTTTGGAAGACTTCTAGTTGAACCATTTTATTAAACTCACAGAAGATATTCCAAGCTAAGTGGACTTATATTCTGTAAGGGTAGCTGGACAGATTATTTTAGCCTCGCTCTATGCCAAAAGCAGAGCAGTCCACAAAAATGAACTAGGAAAGTCTTGGGTATTTATAAAAGTAGTGCAGGCTTGTCCACTGCTTTTGTTCCCAAGCCTCACTCTCTGTACCCCTCCTCCCCACTATGGTCTTTCAAGCACCAGGGAATAAAAGGACCTGAAATTAGAAATATATCTCTTCTACAGAACCACTCTCTTCAGGGCAGCATGGAGAGATTTCAGAAGAAAAACCTACATTACTAGTACACATATTACAAAAAGCATGAGGTTTCATCAGAAACAAAATTAACCTTGGGGCTTTAGGAACTCCTAAAAGATAACAAAGTACAATTTTTTGAGCATTTGAAAATAACTTCAATTTTTGCAATAGCAATTTTAATGTTTTCATAATTTAAATCACAATCACAAAAATTTAGTGACTAGTACATAAGAGAGCTTGTCAATACTTGATCCTTCCTTTCTTCTCTTGGTCTCCTCCACAGTATTAACTATTAATTCACCTATCCATAGGTGGATTCAAGGGTTCCACAGGGTTCAAAAGCCTCAACTCTCGTGACTTCTCACTCCCTTAACATTCCCTGGTTGACCGTGACCACAGCTAGGACCACCCATAGGCTGAAGTCTGCCGTAACTACACCTCTAGCTAAGAGCTGCCCAATCTTTGTCTCCTGAGCTCAAGACTCATGTGTCAACTACAGATCAGCTGCCTTTCCCACAGGCAGCTCAAACTCAACTCATGATTCTTCTACCAAAACCATTTCCTCCTCCCTTAACCCTCAATTTCTGATAAACAAGAGGCTTCACTTCCACACAGCCTGGATATCCTTCTCCATGTCTCCCCCTCATTTTCCCAAGTCATCATTAAGTTTCATCATTTCTATCTATCCCACATGGTCTCCCCTCACACTCCTATTGTCTTTCACTGGGACAACTAAAGCAGGCTCCTAACATGTACCCTTGGTTCTAAATCTAAAATTCCTCGAATCTCTTCTTTCTATGGTACTTGTAGAGTTACCATTCAAAAGTTATCACTCTGACATTTCCCCTGCTTTTGCTCATGGCCCACAATGGCACCCATTTCCACAGATATTACAAGAACTCACAGGCAAGAATAGGAGATTCTAAAATGTAGAGGCTAAATGAGCTGAGTTCTTCCAACGTCATCTACAACATTCACTATTCTCTCTGAGAGTAACAAAGCTGGATTCCCCAAGGCCTTTGAAAACACCATGCTTTTTTTATGCTCCTTTGCTTTTGGTGAGGTCCTATCTCATAATGGTTAGGAGTCCAGGGATTTTAGATTAGACACATGGGAAATGAATCCCAGCTCTACCACTTACTCTGTGACCTTGGGCAATGTACTTAATCTCTCTGCACCAGTGTCCTTATCTGTAAAAAGAAGGTAACAAAGCTACCTCATTAGGGCTCTTAGGAGGATTAAATAAGGTAAAATGTATAAAGTGCTTAGTATAGTATGGAGTACTTAGTATAGTACTAAGCTGTTATCATCAGCCTTTCCCAATGCTGCTTGACTCTCCCTAACCATGTCTACGTGGTGAACTCCAACTCACCCTTCAACGTGCAGTTCGACCCTCACCTCCTCGGTGAAACCTTCCTTTTCCCTTCCTCTGGGAACACTTATTTCATTTTACTGTCATTGTTTTGACACCTTATGTACCAATCTGGCTGTGAGCAATTCTGGGGCAAAGTACCTCTTATCTTTTAAGCCTTATTAAAATATCAATGATAAATATCTTTTGAATGGAAAAGGGCATATCAATAAATCCTTAACTCTCACCTAAGTTATTCTTGAGAAGTGCCTTGGTACCTTCATAAGGAAACATGAAATTAACACCCCGGGAACTGGTAATTGTCCCCGGTGACCCAAGTCACAAGATGTTAGGCTTGCAGTGTGTCAGTGGAGACTTAGAGGCAAATGATAGCAGTTAAAAAGTACCTGTCACAGACAAATCAACTAAACACCTAAGAGCAATGTGTAGTATCTTAAAACTTTCCAGATATTAAGGAGATTCATTTGAGAGGCTCCAGTAAAGGAGGACCCTGAGTCTCAACTACTATAGGACTCTAAAATCACAACTAAACTCAGAAGCACAATTCACTGACCTATGAAAAGGAGGAGAGGGAACCCTAAAAAAGCCAAAATATTTCCACAATGCATATTGACACAAATACATCAGAAACTGGATACTAAAAACCTATCTCACTCAGCCTCTTGAAGTCTGAGATGGTGGCTTATCCATATTTGCTAATGCCTACCTAGCACAGTGTCGTCACATTTAAAGAGAGACACTGAATGAATTGAATGAATGCGACTGTTAGATACCTACAATGTATGGGTTAAAATACAGAGACCTACAAAAGCCTTCTCTGACCACGCAATATTTTCGTACTAAAAAATATGTAAGATCTCATGGCATATTAAAAAAAAAATCTTTTTAAAAATTAAGAACAATAGTCTAACCTGTTTGGTAATTTTAATCTCTTCTAATAATACAAAGGAAAACAGCAGATATTTCACTGTGCTAACATTTCTGGGTATTTTAAAACTTCTCTTATCTTAGAAATGTTGTATAGTGTTAGAGGAATAGAATTGAGTCCAAAAGGATTAAAATTTTAGCTCTTCCTCAAACACACTGATGGTCTGTGTGGTCCTGAGTCAAATGTCCACTTTTTCTTCTTCAAAATACTACTACTTTTCATGGGAATATTCATTCTCCTTTAATTCCAATTATTTCATTTTTTGGTAACTGGAGAGTGCTTTAAACATTAAAAGTTATAAAATGATACAATATATTTGGAAATTAAAAAAAGTATATCATATCCCATAAAACACTAAAAGAAAAAAAAAACTAGTGGGAATCAAAATAGTTACTGAGTACACTTTTAGGACAGATAAACAAAATGACTAAGTGTACAATAATATATACATGGAGATAAGGAACAAAAGGGCAATGGACTAGTAAATTCCAAAGTTCATAATATTTATAATCATATATTTATCCACCCACTATATCATTTATAAGGGAAAATACAGGCAGGCTCCTATGACAAGATCATTTTCCTTTCATTAATGCTCTTCCCACCTCTGTCCTCATTTGTAAAATAGCTCTTCCCAGAAGCAACTTCTGTGAAATTAAAAATTTATAAAAACCTGATAGATGTATAGGAATATGGATATGCACAGGTTCTCATATTTATAATGAAGCTAATACAGTTTCCTAGAATTAGCAGTATCAAGCAGTATGTTAAAGCTAGACTCAGGAGGGCCTGGGCTTTAGCTCCTGCCTTGAATATGAATTGGCTAGGGTAATCTTGACCAAACAACTTAACTTCTCCGACTGTTTCCTCATCTGAAAAATGAAGGAGTAGAACCAGATAAATGCTGTGGTCCTTTCACACTTCCCCGTTCTAGGAAGTCTGCAATGTTGTGTAACTAAAATCAAAACTAAACAATCAAAACCCCAAGTCACCTTTCAAAACCAAGTTTCTAATGACCGACAGCATACCGAAGTTTAAAAGTAAGGTGAAAACAGGTAAATCTGGTAAAATACAAGCATCCATCATTAGGAGTCCTGAGAAGCACCCTCACATCTTTTCATTTCCGGTCCATCACAGGCTATTCCTCCAGGGGACACCTTTTGTTTTCTCTAATCTCATTACATATTTCAATTTTAAGAAGGCTCTGATTAAGTAAAGCTTACACCCTTATAAAACGAATCCAGATGCAAACCTAGTATTTTTCCCCTAGGTCACACCAAGTCATGTGATTACATCCACACATTAAAAATAAATAAATAAATAAAACCCTGGATGTTACATTTCCAAATTGTCAGGTGACTCCAAACCAAACAGATAAACCTCAACCCTTAAAATCAACGGCAGGACCTCAATTAAAATGTCATTGTGACAAGAGCATCTAACCATAACATAAGAACTCAACCAGCCTACTGACAGATTCTCTTCCACTATCAACAGTCCAATACAGATAGGTTAGCTTCAGTGTAGTGAATGCTTAGCCCCTGGGTCTAGAAATGTCAGGAGGGGGAGGGGGAACTGAAGGAAAAGAAGAGAAGGGGGAGGGAGAGAAGGAGAGAGAGAAATAAATCAGAACAACAAAACGTTTTCCTGTGAAATTTCTACACATCTGTCCAGGTCTCAGAGGAGACTCTCCACTCTAGCCATCCTCTAGCAAATTCTCCCCTGGTAAACAAGTTTCCCCATAATACGTTACCCTCAGAGCTGCTCCTCTGTAGTCTAGAAAGAAATGCCTTTCCTACAACACTTCAACTTTCACTTGGCAAACAAAGCCAAATTGCTAGCAAGCATCCCTCATACAGAACCATCTTAGGCAGTTCCTCTGAAAGATCCAATTAGTAACAAGACCCCAGAAACCATCACCTCCTCCAAGTGCACACCTCCTCTAGCTGGCAGTAACCATCCAAGGGCAATTTCGGGAGCTAAGAAAAGATACATGAAGTCAAATCCACCTGGCCAATCTCTGCAGCGGCCACTCCTGCTCTGCTCTCCCCTCCCTCTTGGTCTTCTGGAGAGACCCCTGCACAGAGCAGGTGCCATTCCCTTCCCACTTCCAAAGGGACGCTGGCCCTTTCTTTATGAATACTATCCAACTGCAGAATCCTCCAGGGTGGCTTGTTGTTCTGACTGCTGCTGTGGCTCTTATTTTTGTTAATGCTAATTACAATTTCTGCTGTGCTCAAACCTGTAGCACTCATAAAACATGCTTCCACATGCGGGGGACAATTGGTGGTGCTCCCTGGTGGCTGGAGCCAGGCTTGGGAGCCTCTTTGGGGGATCGATTTTCCGGGCAGGACGGCCTGGCAGTCCCCTAACACGTATCTGTGTCTATAAATACCCACTATCCAACGTGGGGGCAGGGCGGATGTTTACCCGGTCAGGGAAAGGAGCTCTGGGAAGCAAGGACAGAAAAAGAGGGAAGAGAGAGGAAAGAGGCAAGGAGGAAGTTAGGAGCAAGAGGAGCCCAGGGGTGGGCGGGCTCCAGAGGGGAAGTGAGGGGCCCACGCTACGAATCTTCCTTTGTGGCAGCAGCTTTGGACTCGCCCAAGTTACGGAGAGCAGCGACCAGAAGAGGCCACTGGCCAGGGGCGTGGAGACATTCGCACTTCGCCCTCTCGTGTCCGGGGGTCAGAAACCTCAAGTCCAGGCGCTTCTGCCCCAGGCTCCTCCCGCATCCCTTCCCCTTCGCCGCCCGCGGGCTGGGTCTCACCGTGTGGGCTGCGGCGGCAGCGTTGCTGGCCCGGAGGGGCGGCAAGGCGATGGGGGAGGGTGGGCCGGTCCCCACTCCGCTCCGGGGGGCCCCCGCTCCGAGCCCCGGGGAAGCCTGAAGCTGACGAACTGCGCTGTCCCCTCCTCGGCCTGAGAGCCACGCGCGGGAGGAGACAAAAGAGGGTCAGCGGGGAGAAAGTCACCCAGACCCCGTGGCCCCGCCCCACCCCTCTGGACAGCGAACCCCGCTCTTCCTTGGGGAGAAACGGGGACAGTAAAAGCGGGCGTCCAGGAACTGAGGGGACGCCCGGGACAAGGCGCCTCTGCGCACACCCACGGGCGGGGCTCCGGCGGCTGCAAAGTTAAGTCGGGCCTGGGCGCGCGAGTTCGCGACCCCGCGGGGAGCCGGGTGGGCCGGGGCTGGGAGGCCCACGTTGCAGGCGGCGGCAGGCCCGGAGCGGGATGGGAAGGCCGACGACGGCACCACCGCCTCGCCAAACCCGGGGCGGGGAAAGGCCCGTGGCGGCCCCTGCCCAGCCAGGTCGGAGGGCTGCACTGCGCGGAGCCCTGGGTCCCGCGTGCAACAATACGCGAAGCCCAGGCCAGGGCGCTCCGTCCGCGGGGAGCCCCGCCGCAGCGCAGACTTTGCTGGGGGTTCCGTAGGCAGCGGGCGCCCGCGCCACGAGGGCTGGCCCGGGGGCCGTGCGGGGGCTGGCGGCGCGGCGGCCCGGCCGTCCTTACCGGTCGGGTAGGCGGCGGGAGCGACGGCCGAAGGTTTCCTGGTTAACATGGCCGCTGGAGAGGAAAATGCATTTCAGGGCTGCCGTCTCCGCCGCCGCCCGTCCTGCTGCTACTTCCCGCGGCCGCCGCCGCCGCCGCCTCCTGCTCGCCCCTCTCTCGGATCTCCGGCGCCTCCTCGCCGCCTCGCGTCAGCTACAGCCAGACACACACAGTCCGCTGCATCCCCTCCGCCTGCGCCCGCCGCCGCGAGCCCCCCGCTCTCCTCGCCGCCGCCGTCCTCCTCTTCTTCGGGCGGCTGCAGCACCCCCCGGCCCCTGCACATGCCTCGCCCTCCCCTGTGCCGCTGGCCTCCCCGGTTCCCTCACATAGGACGCGGGGAAGCGGGCTGAGCCGCGAGGACCGAGTCACTCGGGAGCCTCCTCCCGGGCTCGCGCGCGCGCGCGCGCCCCCGCTCTCACTTGCATTGGCGCCCGCGCGCGGCGCGGCCCGGGAGGGCAGCCCCGCCCCCGCTCCCAGCCGCGGAGGGTGCAGGCCCCGCCCCGGACTCCCCCCAGCCCAGCCACACACGCTCACGTACACCCCACCCCCACCCGCCACCCACGGGAGTCCCTCCCCCAACCCAGTCATCCGCGTGGCCACCCCTCCACTCCCAGGAAAACTCTGCGGCCTTGGCTCGCCCCACGCCTTCCCCTCCGGCCATCTGCACCGCTTCCTTCGGCTCCCCTGCTAACGACCTTTACCCTCCCCGTCCTCTCCAGCCCCTGCAGCACCCCTCCTTCCCTACAGCGCAACCTACCACTGTTTCCCTCCCACAGAAATCGCTGCAGAGACCCCTCCCCTTCCATGCGCGCCCCCAAATACAAATGCATTTTCTGCTTTCGCACCTAATGGCGTCTCACAAACAATACTGCTCCCCATCGCGGTCCCAATGGCTTCACCACCCCCTCTCCCTCAGTTTATCATGTAAATAACTTAGTTGTGCGAAGGTCACCTCGATAAGTCAAGCCCCGTGGAGGGCCGCAGCTTAGCCCGCTGACCCCCGAGCATGGGCGAAGGAGGGGGCTACCCTCCCACCTTCACCTCCACCACACACCCCCTTCCCGATTTACTGACACCAAGTGACCGCTCTCCAGTCGCTAGGACAAGGGGAGGCAGAGAGGCGCGTGTGGACGGCTGCTGGGGAAGCAGTCGGCTGTGGGTTGCTAGGCAAAAATAAACATTAGGAACACCTCCCATTTCCTTACAACTCCGAGCCTTTCCCCTGCGCGGCCACTGGTAGAGACACACCTTCGTTTAAGCTCTCTGCGGTAAGAGACACCTATAATTCCTCTCGTCCCCGAAGACTTGTCCCTCTCCCCTTCTTTTCCATGACACGTGGAGAATTTCCCTTCCCTTATCATTTACTATCTACAGTCTCTCTTTCCCTTACAGAGTGGAAAACTGCCCATCTCACACCCACGCCCCGTCGCGTGTGGGGCGTATGCCTTTGTCCAAAGGTCACAGGTTTTGTCACTTCAACAGTTAGGAACGCGGGGGGGGGGGTGGAGAGGGGAGGGGTCGCGAGCAATTCCTGATGACTGGACTGAAAAAGTTGTGCCGTGCCCTTCCTTCCTGAGATATGCCAGATTTCTGAAGTTTTCCTGGGTCTATTATACTCTCCCTCAGGTATCTGCTGGCCTCTGGCTGAACCAGGTTTGCAGGCCTGAACTAATGCAGAACCGACTCAGAAGGGGGCCACCTCCTGCAGAGTCCCATTGTCCCTACTGTGTGCAAACTGTCATAGCCTCTGCTTCCCAGAGAGAGCATCCTCACTTTTGTATGAATGTCAAAAACAGTATTCCAAAGGAGAGTGTTATCCTCTCAGAGTCTCCATGGCTCCTACAGGAGCATTAAGGAGAGGGGGTCAATGACAGCGGGAAGATGACAAAGAGTACAATTTTCCTAGTAATATGTCCCTCTAAAAAATTAGGTGCGTTCTCCTAATAAAGTAGAACCACGCTGAAATAATCAATCCAATAATATGGCTTTAAAAGAATGATGGCCTGATTTGACCCCAGAAAGAAATATAACCTTTTGCTTATCATCAAAGACTATTGCACTCAAATTCACTTGGGGACACATATTTAGTGTTCAGAATTAACTATAAGAATAGGGACTACATAATAGCAGAGATGAAGCTAGAACTCATTTCCAGACTAATTTCACTATGCTTTCTATTACACTACCTTGGATTTTTAAGAACGTCACACCATTTGTCCTTCTTTCCCATTCAAAACAATTACTATCATACCATTTTCCTTTTTTAAATTAAAACTACATACAATTGATGTTCCAATAAAAACAAATGAAGCAAAAGTAATTTTGGTATAACCTGATACTCCTTCTCACTTAAATTATTTTTATAATACGTCGATAGAAGCTGCATTGCTACTGCTTTTTTTATGAATAAGAAAAATGCTAACCACTGAAAGTCATAGTTTGTGAAATCCAAATTAGTTATATTAATCTACACATTAAACATGAGAACGAGGAGCACTGACTTTTTTTTTTTTTTTTTTTTACAAGGGGACACAAAGAATCATTAATTTAAGTTTAAGAGAAAAAGATACACATTTAAGAAACTTTCCCTAGGATATTGTTTATATTTTTTTGTTTCTGACCTTAAAGAATATTTGCAATCAGTCTAATCTTTGACTATTTTAATTACAAATGGTGAACCTCTCAAAATTATATTCTTACAGACCTCATAATTAGTATTTACAGTTGCTTGGATTTCTCTCATTCTGTTAAATATTGATGACCTCAACCTGAATTAATGTAAAATAGAAAGATGTACAAATGCACTCCCTGAGTTTTCAAAGAGAATAAACTGGGTAAATTCTAAGCATTACTACCCTCAAACTTTATTATTCTAATGCATCATTCTTAATTAGGTTGTACATTTACCTCTTTATAAAACCCTTTCACAAATATTATCATGTTTAATATTCACAACACATAACTGGACCAGTATTGATGTTGAAGAGTAACCTTCCCAGGGGGATCATTCAATTAGTAAGAGTCTGCTCTATGGTTCTTGATCACTATAAAAACTCCATCTGTTTTGTATGTTTCAAAAAAAAATCCAGATTCAGATAACAAGTTGGTAGGCATTATGTGGCAGAATTGGAGAGAAAGAAACTTGAGAACTCTAAATGGAGCCTTGTGGAAGGAAGTTGATTTTTCACAAGGAAAAGTATTGATTACAGAGAAAATCACAAATGAACAAGAAAAATCACTGGTTTCAAAGCGTATTCATTCATTTAATCCCTTTATCCCAGAAACATTTACAAAGAATTTAGTAGTGCTAGGCCTACGGGATATGACAAATCTTCAAATATAGTGGGCTAGACTTCAGTCTGGCAATCTATCAGGACCTCTTTCCTCAATTCAGCAATAAATAGTAAGCACCTAACATATTTTTGACACTATTAGTACTGGGGCTACACAGTTAAATTAATAATCCCTGGCTCTGGTCATTGTTATTAAGAAGTTTACGATCTAGTAAGGAAGACAAGATATTTAATGATGTGAGCGGGCAGAAATCAAGACACATAGGAGACACAATGGTGGCACACAGGAAACAGTGAAGAGCTCTACTTATATTGTGTCTGGCATCAAAGATACTGTGGTTTTAAAGATGGCTGGGAGTTTGCCAGTGAGCCAAGCCAGACTAGGACATTCTCGGCAGAAAAGGATGAACAGAGGCACCAAGGTATAAGAAAGCACAGTGAACTTGGGGAGAATTATAAGCAATTCAGATTAGAGGAAGCTTGGAGTGGCAGGGAGAGGGGTGGTACTGCTATCTTTACAAAATTAAGGTTATGGATGACAGGTTAAGAATTATCTGAAACTTAACAAGCTGTGGAAATGTAAAAACAAGGTACAAGATCTTTCAAAGCAACTAGGAAAAGTTGGGCCTAACTTCCCTTAGAAGAGTACCGTTTACTGATGGTACCTTCCATGTGTTCGTCACCAAGGTCTAGAACCACCTAGAGAAGAATATGAAACTTATAGCCTGAAGTCCATGAATATAACCTCCTCAGATGTAGGGGTAATGGAAGTCATAACCAAATAGCCACTAGATATTGCATTTGCCTTTGTGGCCTCTGCCAGTGTGGAAATAAGGAAAAGATTTCTATACCACTAGAAAGTTGGTGATCTGCCTATTTCCCTCTTGCTCCCTCAGATCCACTCTTTTCCACCCTGCTCTGTGCCACAGAAGGCTTTACTACCGATGGCATTAGTGGGCTCCCTTGCCCACTAGCTTCCAGTTTGATTTAGCCAGTGAAAGCTCTTGGTAAGAGACTCAAGGGCCCGAGGGCGATGAGATCAGGCTTCCCCCAAGTCAGCTTGCCACAGGTCAGCTATGTCCCTGACTGAAGATCTCAGCTTCTGTCAGGTAACCCTTTCCTACAGCTGTAGCTACCTGGAGTTCTGAACATCATTCAGTCTCCTTTCCCCTTCATGCCTAGAAGTGATAAAGATTTCTTGTTGTTGCTAGCTCTATGGTGCTTCATTTCCCCTGCTGATTTCCCTTCACCTTGTCCATACTCTTGTAATATTCCTTTAATTAAATTCATTGTGCCATGTTCTGTTTTGTTTTTGTTTTGTTTTGTTTTGTTTTCTGCCAGATCCTGACTGATATAGAGGAAAACATATATAATTTCTATGTAATATAGATTATGGAATCTAAATGCCATATAACTCAAGAGGGCTAGGAGGATCTGTGTATGTTGGAGGAGTCAGAACGGGATTCCTGGAGAAGGTCTTTAATCTGGACCTCTAAAAATGGACAGACTTCTCTTAAGCCAAAGAAAAAGCACTCCAGCCAAGGGAACAATACGAACGAAGGGAGAGAACTGGGAATAAGGACTGCAGAAGAAGCAACAGCCCCTAGACGAGAGATGGGAACTGAGGAGGACTAGAAAACAAGATCGAGGGTAGTGGAGTGGGGTACATCCAGGTCATGGGCTTCAGTGAAGCCAGAGAGAGTTTTCACCTGGTGTGGATGGAGCTAGGGACCACTAGAGACTTCTGAGCAGTGAGTTGATCTGAGGAAAGCACTAAGCAAAGAATGTAGATCAATTTAGCTGCAGAGTGTTAGAGAGACTGGAGTGGGGTGGAGTAGAGACAGAAAAAAACAGTCTGGAGGTGGTTTCCAGAAGTATATGAAGACAGTGCCACAGGGAGGCAGGGGCCCATACTGTTTATCTTGACGCTATCTCTAGAAGCCAAGAGAGGGGCCTTTGAAGTGGGGAAAGGTCAGAAGTAATGGAAGCGCCAGGTGTTTCCCTTGCTACCTTTGGGTTTCAGAAGCATGCAATTCTTAAAGATACTTATCTAGACATTTTGCAATAAAGCTCATTAAAATGATCAGCTAAAATGAGACATAATTAAAAGATAACAGGTCATGAAATCTTAGAATCCAAAAAGATTCCCTCATCAGATCTTTTCCCAGTGGTCTGTAGACAGGATTTATCAATCACTCAGAGAGAAAATGAGGTATTATAAATAAATAATAGTATGTACCATAGCCCAGTTTTATTAACTGATGTTCCATCTATGGAGAGAATTGATACACTGTCTTCTGACTGATGATATGAACAGAATGTTTAAATTTAAAGTAAGGGATATATGCCATTGAAAGAACATGCAAAAAGTGAAGACCCCCACTCCTTTCATCACCTTGCTTTTGAAAAGGTATTATAAAGATATGAAGATGAAGGACACCCAGGCACACCCACAGGATCTGGAATGATCAATGCCCCAGTTCACCACGCAGCCCTGAGCACTGAAGTCCCATACACTTTAGAGGTATAAGCCAGTCCTGCATCTTTGGACCCTCTTTCTCCAGGCTTTCATAGGCCAAGTCCAGGGATATGACTTTCAGTCTCCCTTTGATATAGATCTGATATGAGAAAAGTTCAGAAGAGTCTAATGCAGTATAGCTCTGCTCATTCAAGAAAACACGAAGATGCTAAACTGACTCTGATTTTGAGGGTTTATAAGACCTGGGTTAAATGGAAAGAATGCAGCAAGGGTCTAAGGCTAAGGGGCCCTCGCAAAAGGTAGTGAGCCCTTGGTGACACTGTAGCTGCCCAAAAAATAGCTAATTCATATATAAGGCATTTATATATCTAGATAGTAATCTGAGAACTTCATCCATGTGAACTAATGCAATTTTCACAATCATCTTGAGACTACTATTAGTCTCAATTTAGAGATGAGGAAACAGAAGAGAGGTTAACTAACTTGCCCAAGGTTGCACAGCTAGACGTGACAAGGCAAGTACTCTGGCTCTACAGCCTGTGCAATTGCTGCTTTCAGCATTAGGTAGGAGATTTGACCAGATCGCCACCATGATCACCTCGATCTCATTACTACCATCAATAACATTTCATGTCATGCTTATGTGATCATTTAGTTCTCTGGTTACCTTACGTAACCTAATGTCCAGGGCAAATGTACTTCATGAATGAGAATAACGAGATGAAAAGAGCAAAGTAACATTAGGCCCAGAGCCCTAGATAAGGGTAGAGAAGGAACATTGGGGTCAGAACCCAGATTTTTCAACTACTGACAATTTTTCTTCCCAAAAACTAAATTATTAGAAAATTTCCTCCATTTCAGAGATGAAGGAATAGGTATTCCTAAAAGCACATGCCACATAATGAGCAAGTTTTGATGTGTTGGGACTTTGGGGATAAGTTCTTATTGTGGCTTCCTCAAAACTGATTTAATTCTGGTCTTTTTTAAAGAACTGAACCAGATTCACAAAAAAGTGCAAACATAAATTCTCTCTTTTCTATCCTACTGTAGTAAATGAGCCCCTCTACCTCAAGCAAATGGAAAGGAGGAGGAGCCTATGACAACAGAAGTGGGTCCTCTCTACCAACAAGGCCATCTCATAGCAGAATCTAGACCACCCTAGGTCCTTGGGGAACTGCTTTCTATCAAGTCTTACATGTATGCACATCTACACTCTTATTCAGATTAAAGTCTAGGCTGACCATGTGTGGCTCATTAAGATAGTGTAAACAATCAGCATATAATCTAAGCTTAAAACCCACTTTTGTCTTCAATTGACTTGGCAAAGGAAGGTAAATCATGTTTGTCAATTGGATAATTTGAGCAATTGTTGTTAAATAGTCCTGGACAATTTTTAACACTTTTGTATTCCAAAGTATCTTTTATTGAAGAAAAACCACTTTAAATATCATTATAGACAATACATCGTGCTTGTTAATTATCGCTCATAAGATGATATTGGACAGGCCCATTGTTTACCCAGCAATGTTCTCTAATGAAGGTTTTGAAATACAAAAAACCTAAGAGCCTGTAAGCAAACACTTGTATTTAGCTTGTGTGCAGTGAATGGCCCTTGATTGGCATCTCCAACTGGCACAAATAATAAAAATTAGCCAAGAAATAATGAATTACCAGTGGGCAGATAATAAAGGATGTAAAGACGATATTAAGAGGGAATGTGTTAAGTGGTTAGTAAAAAAAGATTACTTTTGAAGAAAGAAAAAAATAGTCTTCTGATGTTATGGAAGGGACAAAAATTAAAGTAACTGGCAGGTTAGAGAGAGCAAAAGAGAAATAAATCATAGTGGAGGTACTGGTAAGAATAAAGAGCAAGAAAAATGGGTTTGGAGAGAGAATAAGAATAAGGGAGGAGAAGAGGGAGAAACTATATAGAAATTTTTATAGGGAAGAAGAGAGATATGATAACATGTATGATGGGAGGCTAAGCATGGGATAAAGATGAGAAAACCAAACACAGAAGTAGGACTAGAATGCCAGAATCAAATGAATCAAATGATTTTCTTATAATACACAGGGCTCACCTTATCTAAAGTTTCTTTCTGCTGTTGGCCTGCCTCTTTCCATTTAGAGCTCTTTATGTTGTCCCTCTCACTGGGGTTGTTCCATTTCAGTCTGTTTTGCCTTCTCTCTCCTCTTATGCCAATGTTCCAATTATCCTTTCCTCTTTGCCTAATCCACAGCTACTGAGGAACCTGCAAAACATTTCATATGTTACCTCCTTCAGAGAAAAGAATTTCTCGATTGCTTTTTTTCTTCAGTCATGTGTCAAGCTCTGTGCTGTTTTGGCTGAACCATTTCTTTGAATCCTCCTCACACAACCCAATGAGGTGGGTATGTTATCATCCTGATTTTAGAGACAAGGAAATAGAGGCTCTAAATGATTAAGTGACTTGTTAGTAATGGACAGTGAACAGATTCGAATTCAGGGAAATCTACCAAAGCTCACTCTTACCCACCCAGAGCGAATTCTGTATTGCAGTGGGTGTGGAAGATACCCACCCAATATATCTTACCTAACAATAACACCTTCAGCTTCTCTGGTAGTACTGTTACACTCTCCTCAATGGCCGGGCAATGGAAAGGAAGAGGCATTCCCTCTATAGCAGTCCTGCCATCAGCAGACTCAACTTGAGCAGAATGCAGGGTATCTTCCTGTTTTGCTTTCTGTCTGTTTCCAAAGAGTTGTTTCCCAGCTTGGCCCTTGTTTTGCCTTCCCTTATGCGCCTATCTTTGTTGAATAGAATTACTTCCTCTAATTGCAGAGCTACTAGAACATCATGGGGGGGGAGGGGAAGAAGCAAGATCAGGGGATTTATGCAAAGAAATGCTCTATCAAATAAGTGAATGGTATAGAATTACACATTTCTGATATGATTCAGTCAAGTACCACCATATTTGTAAATGGGAATGTAGGCTGATAATCTAACTTGGTAAAGAAATATTATCCAACACCAAGAAATTAGTGTCCAGTTCAGATCTTTGAAACTAACCCATAAGTGTCTACAGCATGGTATTTGGTGAGTTTTCCCTCCTTGAGATATGAAAAATCAACATAATCTTTGACCAAAACACTCCTTTATCTAAAGCTGTTGTGGGTCAAGAATCCCATCTAATGGGATTAGACGCCTAAATAAATATTTGTAACCCACAGTTACTAAACAGAAGTAAAATAGTATGATGACATTCTTAAAAGAAATAATATTCTCTGTCTTGATAAGGCAGTGGAAAAGAGAAAAACACCTTTTCCTCATTTTTTTTTTTTCAATAAAAGGTGTTTCATATGGAGCTAACTGGTAGCAAAGGGTATCTAAAGGGACCGCTTATGAAGAGTGAGTCAGGGGGAAACACTAATATCTTGAAATCTTACAAGGCTTTACAAAACCAAAGAAATCACTGAGTAGACACAGAGCTAGTTGGAACCTACACCACAGCCCACAACAAAATGAGAACTTCTTTAATTGTGAGAAGGGCCAAATTTTCAAAAGCAAAAAAAAGAAGGCTTGCCTCTTCAAATTCTATGTCAGCAAATCTCCCCAAATTTTGCAAAGGCAGGCCTACTGAATTTACGGGTAAGTGAACAAGACTCATTCATCAGCTTCTTTCCCCTTGAGCCAAGTTTCAAACTCGCTTTTTCCTCCATACTTTTCACACAGCTTTTCCCTAGTTATTAAATGTTTTCCTGAAAGGATTTGGGGTTAATCTATAAAATGGAGGTGTGAGCGAAGTTAGCTAAAGTGGTCCTTCCTCTTTATAATTCTGACTCATTTTCTAATCTCAAGTAATAGATAATGTTTTTTAATTCTCTAAAAAATCAAAATGAGTAGGACCACATGAAAAGTGATTTGAAGACTCCAGCTGCTCTCTTGGGAATTGGAGGTAGCAATAGGCAGAATGAAGTGACACTCTCGCATCTCCAGGTCATCATCCCCTTTCCAGACTTCTGGAACTTCTGTCATTGCTTTGTGATCTTGCTCTCTCAGTTCCCTGCCCTTGTAAGGGGAAAAAAAAGAGAGGGAGAGAGGGGAGGGAGCGGGGGAAAGAGGGAAGAGAAGAAAAGAGAAGAGAAGAGAAGAGAAGAGAAGAGAAGAGAAGAGAAGAGAAGAGAAGAGAAGAGAAGAGAAGAGAAGAGAAGAGAAGAGAAGAGAAGAGAAATCACTATCTCACCTACAGTGTTAGTTGATATGAGTTTTAAGGTATTGCCCCACTCTGGGATTATTTGTTCTCTCAATTAATTTAGAGAAAAAATAATGAAGACCCTCTTATCTCCCCCAAATCTATCTATATGAGTAGGGCAATTCTCTTGAATAAGTTCCTTGGAAGACAGAACTCTCCCTGGACCCCTCTGGAATCACAGCACCTGTACAAGGGTCCAGCGGCCTGATTAGACTATGCTAGCTTGGAAGCTATCACAGGATCTGAAAGAATTGAACTTAAGCATTTCCCCAAATCTATTCAATCGCCCAGTATTCTTGCTTTTCAGTGAAGATTTCTTTATAGAATGATGGAGAAAATGAGTTATAGAAAAGACTATGAAAACTAGCCTTAATCATAATGAAAATCTCTCCTTCTACTTGTTCATTCCCATCAGAACCAGTCCTTTCCCATCAGCCTATATATTTTCTGAAGCTGCACATCCTCGGAAAAAAATTCCAGGAGAATTGTGTAAAATGTCAGCCTATTTTGGAAGCAGCAGAGCATGACTCTGCCTTATTCTGCATCATACTTAGTTTAATGTAGACATAACTTTAATTTGAGATTTATGAAAAATAGTAACAAAAGCCAACAACCTTCATTTTTAAAAATCCTGAGAAGGTAAGTAATTGTTTTTATTGTATTATTACTGTGTTTTCACTCTTGTATTTGAATATTGGGACTTCATATTGAAACAGAAAATTCAGGTAACATAGAAAGAAGAATGGTTTCTTCTATAGAGGAGAAATAATTGTCATAACTCTGTAGGGATTTAATGGCTCAGTTTAGTCAATAATTAAAACTATTTGTATGTAAATGGAAAGTTAGAAATTTGTAAGGGATACCTACAGACCAAAAGCATCTTGCAGATGTATTTTGTTTGGCTCGCATAATGCTTTCTGAACATGTGAACTAAAGGCCAACATTTAATAGTCAGGAGATTTCATATCAATAACTAGATTACTAGTTTTTCTGGAAATAAGGCACGATCTGGCTGCATTATTGTCCCAGTCCTGCCAGACAACGAAGGACCTTCTACCCCACCTGATTGCCACCGCCCACCCCCCTTCAGAAGAAACCTGTGCCCTGCTGATCACTACAGTCCTTACCACTTCCTGTTATTGTGCATTTGTGTGCACAAGCCTGGCTTTACTCCTCGACATGACCTGCTTTTCTCCAGCAAGCATTTGGATTTTTAACTTCCGCTTTGAGTTTTGTATTACCTGAAACTTCCTGAGCCATTCCTCCTGCTCTATATTCATCTCTACACTTGTTCCTTTCCATTTCTTACACTCCATGTTTTGGTCCTACTGCCATTGCCTGCCAGAGGTCAATTGCAATTTGGGTATTCATGCTTAAGCCTTTCAAACTAGTTTTGTGCAAAAATACCTATCTGGCACAAGAAACATCGTCCTGCCCTGTGCTTGAAAATCAAACCAATTTACACATAGTATCAAAGCACGGGAAGACCCTAAAAACCACTGCTTATCAGAGACCTAAATGCAGTTAAACCTGCACTGTTTTGCCCTTGCTGACTTGTGCAGCTGCTGCAGACAGAGTTAGCGCTATTTTGGGATTCTTTCTACACCCTACAAGAAAACAAGTTATATCCTACGTTTTTAGTGTGCTTTTTCTAGAAGCAGTGTTAAGGTTCTGAATGTCTTATACAAGTTCATAAACATGTTTTATATCAAGGAGCAATTCAAATATGTGTCAGTACTATAGAAGCACTTAGCTATAAGGAATGTATTCAGCTCACAGAAGAATCATAAAATAAATGGCTTATTTAACATTACTGCTTAGATATCTAATAGATAGATATCTGGAACTTAATATGTCTAATATTGCATGCCTGCTCTCCACCTCTCCAGACCTGTTTACCTCATTGTGTTCCCTATCTCAGTCAATGGCCACTCCAGACTTTCAATGCTCAGGCTAAAATCCTTGGAGTCATTCTAGATTTTTCTCTTGCTCTGACATATCATATCCCATTCATCTGTAAATCCTGTTGGTTATACATTGAAAAATGTCCAGAATCTATCCATTTCTCACTGCTACCACTAATACCAACATAATCAAAGGCCCCATTGTCTCTCACCTGAATTACAGAAATAGCCTATTCCTCGTTTCCCTTGCCCCTTTTAGTCTGTTCTCAACACGATAGCCATACTGATCTCTTTCAGAAGTATGATTTTGTCATTCCTCTTCTCAAAACTCTCCGAGTTTTCCATTAGCCAGAGTAAAAGCCAAATCTTTAGAGTAGCCACAAACCCCTGTATGATTTGCATGCTTACCCTCATGTCCTTGTGTCTCTAAACTTATGTCCTGTTCCACCTGCCTTGCTTACTTTGCTTCAGCCACACTCGTCCTGTTGCTGTTTCTCAAACACACCACACCTGCCCTACCTCAGAACTGTTGTATTTCTTGAATCCTTTGCCTGGAATGCTCTTATCCTAGAAAGCCCTTCTCTCATTGAGGTCTTTGCTAAACCTTTTTGGTGAGGCCTGCACTGATGACTCTATTTAAAGAGTTTCACTTTGTCACAGTATATATTTTACTCACTTGTTTTCTCTCAGTTCCCTCCACAATGAATATACTCCAGAATGGATACAGTCCACAATGCTTTATGAGGGAAGGAACTTCTGTTATTTTTTTTTTTTTCTACTGCTGTTTCCATACCTAAAGCGATGCCTGAGACATAATAGTTTCTTAATAAATATTTGTGATGGAACTAGGTAGGAATGCTACCAATGGAAACTTTTCTTTTTTCAGCATTAGAGTCTGCAAAGAAGAATGTATGCCTCTAATCATGAGCATATTTAAAGTGATCTTTAAAAAGATAGAATAAAATGATTGCTTACATTTTCTGGTCATGATCAACAATTTCTGTTTTAACAAATCTAATCCCTACTGCTGAATTCCAAATAGGTGGAATCTTATTACCTGAATAAAGGAAAATTTACCGTTTCAGGTTAAGTCATTCTCAGGGACAAAGGATTCAGTTTTGATACTATGGTCTCTCCTTGCTCTTATCAACTACATGGAGGATTCCAATGCATATTAAATAAGGCTCTTTGGGGAAGCCTGTTTGTAGGCATGTTTCTGGGTCTGAGTTCCATTCTGTTAATTTTGTGGCAGCATTGACTACTGAATTTGTTCTGTTAAATTAGTTAAACAAGGAGCCCATTAGACTGAGGTGGCACCAGTGTCTTAGTAGCTGACATTTACAAGCAAACCAAAACCTTAGCCTGTAAATTCCTTAAGGTTAAGAAATAGAAACCACAGGAAATCTAATCACGATCAACCAACTAGACTTTTCCGAATAAAGCAAATGCTTTGGCTATGGCCAATCTGGCAATTTCTTTGTTTTCCTTATGCATCTTCTCTATAAAAGCATTCCCTCAAGCTCCTGTTGGCAGAGTCTTCCAAGCCATCTCCAATTTGGCATTGCCTGATTCAAATCAATTTTTACCCAAATAAACTCTTAAAACTTTTAATATCCCTTAGTTTATCTTTTAACAGTTCTAACACCTTAATGTGGGTCAAGATGTTACAACTTAGGCCTATATTATTTAAATGGAGCATAATTGTTTTGAACTTGAAAAAAATGTAACTGCAGGAAAAAAGACAAAAAACACAACAGGAAAGCCTGTTACTTTAGCAGGAACAATTACAAAACAAAACAAAATGGACACTATATTTACCCTCTTAAACTTTCTGTTAACTCTTGATTTGTTAGGGTTAATTTAGATTTGGGCATGAGCATGTTCACTGTATATGCCATCGAATAAGTCAAAATGGAATACAATCAATTGTCCAATATAATTATTAATTCTGGAGTTGGTATTTACCTATTTCAGTGAATTTTTTTTAATGCTGACTTTTCTTCAAAGTACTGTGAGACAAGTAAAATTGGGTAGACAGTAATAACTAATATTTACAAAGCTCTCATGTTGTACAGGCACATTCCAAGGGTTTACATATGTTAACTAACTATAATGCTATGAGGTGGTGCCTGCTGTACAGGAGGGAAAAGATGTCCTATACCCTCTTAGGGTCCCTGGCTGGGTCAGAAAATTGAACTGATGAAGAAGACACAGGAGAAAAGCATACATATTTTTATTAAATTTTTACACGTACATGGGAGCCTTCACGAAAGAATGAAGACCCGAATAAGTGGCCAGAACAGGAAGCTTTTATACCTTTTAGACAACGAAACCATAAAATTGTGAAGAATCAACAAGACAAAGGGGTGTGGGCTAAGGGTAGTAAATGATGAAGAAGTAACTGGGAAAATAAGGGTTAGTTTAACAAGATTTATTTGTACAGATTCTTGGCCCCAAATTCCCCATCTCTAGTGATAAGAACATCTTCCTTCCTCCTATACAGGGAGGGTATCTTTCTCATGGGACTTTTAAGATTCATTTTAGGGAAGAAGGGAGAGGAGGAGGAGGTCTGAGTGAACTTTTTGCTTCTGCTGTCTTTTCAAATTCCTTCAGCTTAAGATATTAAGATATTTAATATGCCAGGATGCCATATTTTGGGGTAGCATGTCCTGAACCTACCATTTTACAGATAAGGAAACTAAGGCAAAAAGAAGTTAAGTAACTGGCCTAAGGTCACAAATCTAGTTTAGTTGCAGTCCCTGGTTTAGATAGACCCAGGTAGTTTGACTTTCGAGTCTATGCTCTTAATCATTGTGTGTGTGTGAGAGAGAGAGAGAGAGAAAGACAGAGACAGAGACAGAGACAGAGACAGAGACAGAGACAGAGACAGAGATAGAGACAGAGAGAATACTATTGTGGTATAATAAGAAATATATTTGGTCTTTGTCCCTGCTTTCTGGCAGAGCTCCTAAAATCTTTGGAATTTCCTGAGACATAGGAGTGTCATTTGTTATTATAAGGAGCCCCTTTAGAGCACACCTGAGTTTATACTAATAAAGTAGCTTTGAATCTCCAGAAAGGGGAAAGGCCCAGTGGTTAGAGGAAAAACCCTCTAGGAAGTGGGCAGTGGAAGCTGGAGAGTAAGCTCTCAACCTGTGGGATATGACACTGTCTTCAGATCAATTGCATCAGAATTGAGTGAAATGTATATGACATCCAGTAAGTGTCTGATGAGAATTGAAGAATTACTCAGTGGTTTTGGAAAACACCCCAGAAATACAAAAACCAGAGCTCAAATAGTTATTTAGTCTCATTCAAAAGTAGTAAGAAAGTTCTGCCGGTGGTACATGATAAAAATCTATGTCTTGCAGGATCAATAGCACTGTTTTGAATTTGACAATCTTTAAAAAGATAGATTCTATTAAGAATGTAAAAATCTAACCTTAAGCAACAAAAACTCTTATGGAAATGCCTTTCATCTCCTCAAAACCCCTAACTCTCTGATATGAAATTCCAGAAGCTACTAAATGTCATGCAACATCAGAAAGGTGGTATAAGGGTACGGGCAGGATGTTCTGCCCCAGGATTTTTATTGAGGACAGTACCAGGACTCTCATGATACCACTGGACATACAAAGAATGTGTAGCATGGGGTAGCTCTTCGCACCTCACCTCAACCAATGACAGGATGGTTATCCTCCCCAGGTAAAAAAGCCCAGAAGTTTATAAAGAACATAGCTTTGCTTACTCGTAAATTCTAGTCACATGTATCAAATATGATTTCAGAATGCATATCTACTTGCTTCTGCTGCACATTTCTGAAGCAACAACAAAGTCTCCCAACACTGCAAGTTGTAAATGTATTCCTTTTCCTGCTCAGCCAGCTTTTTGAAGTGTTTTTTTTTTTTTAGTTTTTAATTTTAAAAGCTAAAGAAAATTGAATTTCTTTAAATTATTTAATAATTTAGAAAAATACTTTAAAAATAATTCATTAAATTTAAAATTATTTTCATATCTTTTTCAACATGAACATATTGCAACTGACTTTGGAAAAACAAAACTCTTTTAATACTTCTTATCTTTATGCTTAAAACATAGTTAAAAACAGTTAAAATTTTTTTTTCTAGATGTATCATTTCAATTTTCCCCAAAGCACAAAGGAAAAGCATTTTAATTATAGCAAGCACTCATTAAATGCTTGTTTAAAACACCTTGAAAGTTAGAGGACATTGTGATCTCTCTAAGATGTAACTCTGTCTGCGTTATACTCTATTTCAATGTTCCCATGGCTCCCTACTGATCTAGGATAAAGTCCAAATTCCTGAGCATAGAATTTAGAGTAAGCCTTAATCATGAAAAACCTTTGAACGTGCTAACTCTTTCATCTGGAATACCTTCTGCACACACTCCCCAAGCCCTTCCTTTGGCCTCTGCTTTGGTCTCAGTTTGGCATGCTCAGTCTTTCCTGACCAGCGGGGAAAACTAGGTTGGTTGCTCTCCTACATGCTGCTAGTTTACCATTCATTGAAAATAGAGATTATATTTTCACTCTTGTGTCTCCAGTGTCTAGTGCAGTGCTGATATATAGTCTATGACTGATTAATGTTTGTCTAATCAATGAATGAGCGATATGATTTAAATTCTTAAAAAGCTGACAGAAGCCTAAATTAGGTCATAGACTCTACATACCCAGTCAAATATCATCCAAGGCACACTTTTTATCTGTGTTTTCCTTCCAAAATGTTTTAAATTCATTCTGTGAATATTGTTTGAATGTCTACTATTTGCCAGGTACTATTTTAGATCTTTGGAATACACATAGGTGAAAACAAAGATCCCTGCCCTATTGGAATATATATTCTAACAAAGAGACTGACAATAAACATAATAAGTAATTATACATGACACTAGGTGATAATTATTATGGAGAAAAAATTAGAGTAGAATAAGGGGGATCAGAAATCTGAGAGGACAAGGGTCCAGGTTGCGATTTTAAATAAGGGAGTTAGGTAGACCTCATTGAGAGGGTGACATTTGAGCATCTACAAAAAAGAGTAAGCAAGGGTTCCCCCAGGAATGTCTAAAGAGAGAATGCCTAGCCAGAGAACAGGTAATGCGAAGGCCAGATTCGAGGTAAGAATTTACTTAGCTTATTCCAGGAATAGCCCAGAGGCCAGAGTGGTTGGATCAGAGTGAATGGAGGAGATAGAGAGGGAAGGCAAAGGCAGAGAGGAGATGGCGGAGGTGGGAATGCTGGAGCAAGGGATGTAGGGTCTAAGTTATACTCCAAGAGAAATGGGGAGCCAATGCAACATCCTAGGAGAAGGGCAATATGTTTTGGCATACATTTGGGATATATTAGCTCATTTGGGGAGCAAGCTCTATGTTAGTAAAGAAAAAAAATAAACTTTCTTAATTGATGGTTTCCTCTTCCATATCCGTTGAACAAAATTTCTCGTGCAGCCAATTCTATGCCAAAGGGAAAAGTCTCATCCTCTATATATGAATCTTACCCAGCATTTCTCAGCCAGGTTATCTTGGCACACAGGAACATTCTAGGATTTTCCCATAATACACAGCCAAGTTGATTTTTAGGACACTGTTTTAAGACAGAATATAGAAAAATGCAACTTTAATTTTGGTTTAAAAATATTACTTCAAAATCAGTAATGGTTAAGAGTTCTTAAAACAAAGAGGACAAGATTCATGATGAGGTCGAAGATTTATATTTACAGCTATATAATTGTCCCACAAAATGTCACATATTATTGAATCAAATACTCTCTTTGTGGACCTTAGGAACAACTAACGTTAGAGAAATTGTCACTTCTGGACTCCTGTCATTTTTTACTAGAATAAAAGAGAATGTATAAATTTATTGGAACTGGTCCTAGAAATGTTTTGACATCAACCAAAAGGAAAAGTCACATAAAAACTATTTCCAAAATAAACTAAAGAAAATGTTTTACATACGCAAACTATAAATGGCTAATAAGTCTGACAAAAAAAAAATGTTTAACTGCACCAATAACCAAAGAAATGAGAAGTAATCAGGTGCTTGAATGAATTTCAAGGAGAGAAAAAAAAAGAAAAAGAAAAGAGAATATAAGAATATTGGGGTGAAATATAGGAATTTAGTGAAACACTCTCAAACAGCTTGGGAATGAGTACGGAGACATTCTCACACTGCTGATGAACAGAAAACAATGTGATAACTATGGATTTTAAGTCTGAAAAAAAACCACATCTTTTGGCCTTGTACTTTTACTCCTAGGAAGGTTTGTTTAGGAAATGATTCAAGAAAAAAAAAGTTTAATTGAAGCATTATTGAGAGAGAAATTAAGTACCTTTCAATAAAAGAAGAGTTAAATAAAATATTTCAAATCCATATTAAACAATGGTATAAAACTTTAAATATTTTTTGAAAAATTAATAATATGGGAAAATACTTATAATGGTTAAGTGTGATGCAGAATGAAACAAGGTTCAGACTCATGGTCTCAGCATATTCAAATATTTGATAGAAATAAAAACAGGGTGGAAACACATTAAATTGGTAACAGTGTTCATCTTTGAATGGTGATGTCAGAGGGGTTTTATTTTTTCTTATATTTTTGTGCTCAACATATATAATAAATAACCATATAAATATTTCTAATGCTTTATATTTTAATATAAATTATCTATTTCAATATATAAATCTATTTAATATTTCTGTATATAAACTTTCAAAACTATTTTTAAATAAAATAAAAATATATTCAGGAAATAGCTAAGCAGTAAAATTAAGTAAAATATTTTGATCTAGTCAATGGTATAAAGTGGATACTGACTGGAATATAGTACAGATCAGAATACCTTAACTGAAGACAATTATGAATTTTCTATATGCCAAACCATTGCCATTAGCTCTCTATCAATTTGAGTAAAACAAATTAGTCATAGTCCATTTGGTGCCAACTGTAGGGTATTTTATTTACTAAATTAGTAATGAAACTGTTTTTAGAGAGAGCCTTAAGATGGTCCAAGTCTTAAAAGTGTTGTCATTAAGGAATAAATACACAGGATGAATGTTTCATGTAAAAACCAAGGAAAAGGAAAGTTTGTAAGAGAATCTAAACTCTAAATGCCTACAAATTCCCTTACTAGGAAGTATGGAAGAAAATGGATGCTAATTTGCACTCTCGATGAATTTGTTCAAAACGTTCCACACAGGCATCACAAGTAGAAGAACATCATCGTTTTCCAGTTTAGTGTTTCACTCTCCTGGTGATTTTGTTCAGTGATATCCTCCCTTAATGTCAGGCTTGAGACAAATAAAGAAATAATACCCTCTCTTTTTCTAGAAGGCTTTTTAGCCTTTCAGAGAAAAGTCATCGAATTTTGTTACTGGTAAAACAGGCACTGATTCTTTCAAGACACGTGCTTTTTTTCTTTTTTCCCAATTAAGTCTTTGCTCTGGAAACTTTGGAAAATCGGCATTTTTATTGCTCCATTTCATTGTGAGGCAGTTGTGTTCAATGAATTCATAGCATTCCCAAAAGGTCTTCCTTCTTTTGGGAGTTATCATCCCCCCCTTGGCTTATTCTCTATACCTTGGTGGTCTATATTGTCCCAAGCCTCCCTCAAAAGCAAGTTAAGTACATGAAAATTCAAAATGCTGTTCAGACACAATGTATTTTCCCTCCAGATTCAAAGGCTGGTGATTATAATGGTGGAAATTCTGAATACTCTTCTTAAACAAAGCCACATGAACACTTTCAGGACTTATGCTTAGCTCTCTGGAAAGGTATTTCCTAGAAGCACTCACCTAGTTCACCCAGGTGAGCAGTTCCTTCTGCAAAGATTGTTTCTCATCCTGCTCCACTCATCCTCTGGTGCTTTTGCTTTTAAGTATTTTGTTAAACCTTCCCTCTCCAAGGAGTTGGAACATGTGATACAAATTTGCTATTCTATTTTCCAGTAGTCGGTTTGGTTTGGGCAGGATGTTAGGGTTTTTTGCCAATGATCACACGGACATTTAGGCTCCTTCTTTCAAGCAATGCAGGCCATAGTATGAACCTTATGTGGACTCCAGCAAGACACTTAGCATTTCAGAACACTCTTAAGTCGTTAAAGAGACATAATGCCATCACAAGTATAATGCTCGAAAACGGCAAAGAAAGGAAGATGGGAGCACCATTTTTCTGTTAAATTCCTCACTTAGGATGGAAATCACTTACTATCCTAGATTTCTTTAAAGAGAGTCAGTCTATATACCTCACTTATTAGAATATGAGTCAGCTTCCCGGGAGTGAGTTTAGAAGTGGATCTGTCAGGCCCAGCAAAGCCTCAGTGAACCACAGCCCCATTGAAGCTGCTTAGTTACATGCTAGTACTGCCTTTTAGAATTGCCAGGTATAAATTCAAGGGGGCAACTTCAGGTCACTGTGGCCACCTTGACCTCCTATGGAGAGCAGCTTGCCAAGGGAAACCATTATGGAAATATTTTTAAAAAAATGATCTCTCCTTTCAGCCACAGGGAAGATGTGGAGGAGAAGATCTGAGCTTCTCAACCTTAAAGGTTCAAAACCAAAGGAACTAGCCTCAATATTCTAAGTTTCATCAAACACTGAGTGTTCCGTGCTAATAAAGTGTCTACCATTCAGATCTTCTTGCAATGTGTCTCTTTTGATTATCTCCTCTGTTTCAGTTCATTTTTTATTTGATGTGAAATCAAGATTCTTAGAGTAATCCACTTAGCCTACCAAAATGAATGATTTCAATTTCTATTCACAGGTGCTCTGCTTGTGTTTACTTGATGTTCCCTCCAACTATTCCAGAAATACTGTCACTTTCATATTGTTTACATATAAGTGGCCCACATATTTCAGAAATCTTAATACTGTCAACGAAAAGTTTACTACCACCAATCAAATGTCAACAGGAGTCCTCAGTCTGAGTTGCAGTGTGGAAAAGGAGAAAATTCATTTAGATGGACAGTTTGCAAATTGGGGAACACATCCTCAGCAGGAAACCAAAAGTGCATTCCCTGAGACAAAGGAGAGGCACACTTATATAAAGAAAGTGCCTGTCCTGGCCCTTGATTAATCTGTTTCTATGCAAGTAAGGAATCCAAATTTGGTCCAAATCACACATCCTGCTTGGTCATTATGAAGCTACTCTGATAGGTCAGTAAAGATGTAAATGAGGACATAGTTGCACACCTCCTATTGGACAGGGCAGGTCTCAGCCCACTGATCAAAATATGTTTACAGGAATTATTTTATAAGGTTTGGCTCGGACTGAAGGGACAAAGTGCAGGAAGCTTGACAGATCAGTCTATGGCTGTTCCCTGAAATGCAGAGTGCATGAGAGGCTTCTGTAAACAATGGCTGCTAGACTCCGATTATAAATTTGGGACCAGTTAACCATGAGAAGCCTTTTTTTGGCAGGTGTATTCCTTATCAGGTCAACAAAACCAAGAATGTAAGATTTTTGTTTGTTTGTTTTTAATCTTTGTGGCAGTTTTATAGAAACCTGGCAGAGCCTGAATAATGGAACCATAATGGTATGAATGAGATTAAAAAGGTATTAGTGGGGAAGAGCTGGTCTTGAGCAAAATTGTGAGATAGGCTAAAGGTTTCTTTTGAGGATTGACCTGCCTCCCCCTTCTTAACCTCTTCTCTTATGTACCTGTGACGAATCATTACCCCAAATAAACCAGACTAGCAAAAGAGAGTGGGAATTTGAATCTAATTAATCTTCCTCTTTCTTAACTTGTGGAGCCTGTTAAATAGTAAATAAACTTTCGAGGATGCAGAAGAATATCTCTACTGTAGAATTTTTTTCTCTGACTTCTCAGGGACTTGAAAACAGGTTTTTGGTTTAAAATTCAGTATTTTTTCATGTGCCAGTGATGATTAAACTAACACTGATTTTATTTTTGTCTATAAATGATCTGTATGTAATGAATAATTGACTTTTACATCTTTTTAAAATCAAAGATATTTATGGCTTCTATTAATAACATCTGCGTGAGTGTCTCATGACCTCTCTTTCAGGGTCACTATGAAGGTAGAATGTGATGAGATCTGTAAAGCCCTCCACATGATGTCTGGGAAGCAGAGCTCACCGCACATGCAGTCCTTTCCCTTCTAAGCTTACCTGTGGAAGCTGATACTCAGTGGTCACCCACTGGGATTCCAGGACAAATTTTCACTACACTGTTATTTCACTATAAGATTGAGCAAAAACTAAGGGCTTTTTCTAAAAGTGTAAAGTCCTTTGCCAATGAGCATACAATTTTTGTTTTAATATTGGAACTAGTTTAGTAACTTCTCTGTTACTAATCTCCTAGCTGCTTTATCCCTATACCCTTAGCAATCTACAATCTCAGGCTGTGAACCCAAACAGCATATCTTTTCTTCTCTATTAATTTGGAATACTCTAATCCTTTCTGAGAAAAGAAAAGGGTATGTAAGTAACTATTAAGACTATGGTTTTAATTATTAAAAATGCCATTCCTTCCTTGGGTATATTTTCCTTTTAAAAAGAAGAGCCAAGAAAATGAAACATTTAATGTACAAGATTAGATATGTCATGGTGGAATTTCCAATAATATACATGAATAGCACTTTTGTGGACTGGGAGAAAGAAGGATATTTTAGACCAGGAAAAAGTATCCCTCAAATTATCTCAAGAGGGGCTGACTTCTTTCCTTTGTGTACAGAAGATCTTTTTAATAATAACTAGAATGCTATCAAGGAATGAGTTAAGAACCTCATCTTTTCTCCTCTACTTGAACTGATGATCCAGAGTCAGCAAACTAAAATTATGAAAGCATCATAATGAAAAGCCAAGGTTTTGGGACCCAGACAAATCTAGATTCAGACCCTTAGCCATGTACTAGCTGTGTGTCCTGAGGCACATCATAAACCGACCCTCAGTTTTTTCCTCTGAAAATCGAGATAGCTTCTTGGCAGGGAGGTTGAAGGATTAAATGAATCAATACAGGTAAAGCATCAACTCTAGTGCTTTGAGGTTCTGTACTTAACAGCTACTACATCTTTGTTTAAAGTGTGCTTAGCATAAATACCTTTCCTTCTCTTCTCCAGATAAAAGCTATGATTTCTTGGATTTATTTCCTAAAACAGGGTAAGTTTATAAGAATTGGCAGCACTTAGGAACATGGGGAATGATTTAGTAGCTCCCCTAGAAAGTCAGAGAAAGCGATTCCAGAGTAGAGAAATTCTTCTGTATCCTCAAAAGTTTATTTGCTATTCAACAGACTCTACAGGTTAAAAAAGAGAAAGATTAATTAGATTCAAATTCCCACTCTCTTTTTCCAAGATCTAAATTAAAAGTCATGACAAGATACCTGTGTGTTGCTGCACAAGCTGCCAAAATTTGAAATTTACAGCCCCCTTGACTTTGTGTTTCAGGAAATTTGATTTTGAGATCTAATTTTAGGATAACAAATAGTCCTCCACAGAGTCTCAATGTTCTTTGTTTCCCAGGAGTTGTAATTTCAGAGCTTCTCTATGAAAATCTAAATAAACAATCTTTTCTCTCTTTTTTTGATAAATCACTTAATATATAAATTCTATGAGAATCAACATTAGACTCTGATGCAGAGCCATCATTTAATTCTGTAATAAGGCAAAAGTTATTATTAGTACCCTATCAAGTTGTAACGATTTTTGCAAAGACCAAAATAAATCTATAAAGTATGTATGCACATAGACACATTTTTTTATTTTAAACTGGTCTAAAATTCATACAAGACTGCTTCTTTTATACTTCAGACACTGGTTGCAAGCCCAGGTTGTTGCCTGTGGCTTCTAACTGATGAGCTACAGATTAGAGGTTCCTAGTACCTCCTCCTCATGTTTGACTAGTTTTCTAGAGTGGCTCACATAACTCAGAGAAACATTTACTTGCTAATCATTGATTTCTTATACAAAGATATAATTCAAGAATAGCCAGATGAAAGAGTGAGTAGGGCACCTTGTAAGATTGAATTCTTAACCTGTGCAACCTGCTGTTATCTGTGGGTAGATAGTGTCAAAATGAGTTGAATTTTTTAGGAAAACAAGTTGATGCCTAGAGCATTGCTTGGATGTGTGGGGAAGCCCCCCTCCACACATTGGAAGATGGATCCAGAAACCCTAAAGATCCATTCTATGGTTTTAACAAATATATTATATAATTACATATATCTACCATTTCCAGATAATACAGAACAGTATTAATATTAAGAAAATAGCTATAACTAACTTCTAATTACCTCAGGATGAATTATATTCACACTATCGAAGATGTTTCTATTCAAATTCAATTCACATTTTATGCCAATTATGATGACTTCACATATATTGTGCCACTCAGTTCACAGCAATACCCTTTGGTGGACATTTTACCCTCATTTTCTAGATAAAGATATTGAAGCTCTGAAAGGTTAAATAACTTTCCAAAGGTCAAATAGCTAGTAAGAGGCAGAGCAAGAATTCCAACCAAGACTAAGTGGGATTAATTCCTGCTGCAAAATTTATGACGTGGTAAATGAGAGAAATGCTAAAATTAGTCCTTTCTACCATTTGTAGAGCCATTAAGGATGTAATTGAAAGCAGATCCAGATGTCAGAAGCCTTCCCAGGAGCAAAGTTTCCTTACACTATAGGAAAGGAGCAATGATCTAAAATTGGCGCTGGGGGAGCGCTTGGTGCCCAACCTACTGCCCCTGGGGTGTGTGTCATATGCGAGAATGAACAACTGCAAAGAGACATGTTGGGTCCAGAGAGGGCCAGGTCTCAATCAGGCTATAGAGCTGGATGTAGGAAGTATATTTGCCATGGTGTAGAGTTTCCGTATGGTACAGGGAAAAAGGAACAGTGGGAATTTGTGCAGGCAAGAGGAAGTACAAAGCAAAGTGGGGATGAGCACAGAAACGAGAAAGGCTTACATCTCAGCTAGTAATTAAGGGTAAGAAACATGCAAAGCTTGATAGGTTTAACTGACCACAAAGTTTTCAAAAAGAACTTTGTTTTAAACCCTCAGCAAATGTTGGAGTTGGAAAGTCTATAGTCAACAACCTGCTCTCCAGTTGCTCAGAACCATACTGCCTGAGGAGTCTGATGCCCAGAAGCCAGGCCTAAGGCACACAAGGTGGTTCTACCAGGTCCTGTGGGTGGTGGCCTGGTTTATGGGTTCTGAGCATGGCCTAGGGCAATGCACAGGTAGGACATCTTCTAGATTATTGGGCTGTGGGCTTGGTTTCCATGGAGTGATTATTGGAGAAGAACATATGGTTTATGAGCAGGGCAGTGACAGTGAAAACAGCTTTTGAGAAGTATTCTGCCCTTCCAAGCAGAGTATAAGGTCAGTTCTACGAAAAATTGTGTCATAGGGGAAGTAGACTCTTGAGCTTTCAAACTACTCTGTTTCTTCCACTTTAGTGGCTTCCTTTCTACTTTGTCTCATGACTCCACCATCCATGCTGCCATGCCCACCACTAGAGTTTCTCCGTGGGTATATTTGCATGCAAGCTTTTTGTCTTTCTGTACTCCATGAGAATGTATCCATTCTATGTCTAATTCTACCCTAATAGACCCTGCTAGACTTACAATCATGGAACATGCATGTTATAAATCTACTCCAACTACTTATTCTATGATCAAATGTCCCCACAATGCCTCTACTAAGTGGTCATGTCATCGATGTTTCAACACATTCAGGGATGGACTCACTACCTTAAAATGTAGCCTAGCTCTGGATACGCCTGAGTGATAGAAAATTCTTCTTTTGAGTTAAAATCCTTATATGCCCCTAGAGTATAACTCCTCTCCTACATGTTATCTCTTCAAATACCTGCCCCAGGTCATCTTAGTAGTGCAGCTGCCCAATCCTTTGTCCCTTATACATTGAATGTCAATGGAGAAGGTCAGATCACTGTTCCCAGATAAGAAATCTGCCTCTCTATTGTTCTTTAAACCATATTTCACACCCCATGACAGACTTTGTGCTAATTGTGAAGATTAATTTAATTCGATTCATCCTCCAAACAGTTTCAAGACTAAAGTACTGTCTTCTTTCTATGAATGAGTAAACAAAGGCTTAGAGCAAAATGTAATGTGCCCTAAGGTCATGCTGTTTTTTAGAGGCAGAGCCAGAACTAAAGTCCAGGTTATCAAACATTAAGGCCCATCCTCTTGTCACGACATGACTTAGAGTGACCCTCTTCAGGCAATGATCAATCCAATGAAGCAATCAAATGTTGGAAGTCCAGACAGAATTGCAAGTCGGGAGGCTGAGGACAATTTGGAGGTGTTTGTTTGTTTGTTTGTTTGTTTGTTTGTTTTTAACATTTTCAAAATGCATAATATACAGGTAGAATATTACTTTAGTTTCTTTCAAGGCTAAGGTTACTGTGATGGGATGGTGTCTTACTTATGGTAAGAGACACGACACTAGTTGCTATAACAGCAACCCCTAAATCTTGATGGCTTAACACAAAAGTGACTAACACAAAGTCTAATGCAGGTGTCCTTCTTTGGCAGGTTATCTTCCATGTAGCCTGTTATGAGTTGAAAAAATCATATGTTGAAATCCTAAACCCCAGTACCTTAGAACATAATTTATTTGGAAATAGGGCTATTGCAAATGTAATTAATTAAGATGAGTAGAGTGGGCCTCTAATCCAATAGGACTGGTTCTTTATAAAATTGGACATAAACACACATGAAGAATGTCATGGGAACATAAAGACAGCCACCTAGAAGCCAAGAGAGAGTCATAGAATGGATCTTTCCCTCATAGTCATCAAAGGATATTAACTCTGCCAATGCCTCAATTTCAAGCTCTAGCCTCTACAACTGTGAGACAATTAATTTCTGTTGTTTAAGGCACTTAGTTTGTGGTACTTTGTTACAGCAATCCCAGTAAACTACCACATAGCCTTCTAGGACTATTCTTCTATCTTGTGGTTCTGCATTCCTCTAGAACCTCACCATTCTTTATTGGAGCTTTGACATTTGACCTGTGGAAGGAGGAGGAAAGCATGTGGAGGGTCACACAGGAATTCTATGGGGCAGGCATGGAAGGGACATACATGTCTTCTGCCTACATTCCATTGGCAAGAAGTCAGTCACATGGCCAAACCTAACTGCAAGAAAGGCTGAGAAATGTAGGCTAGCTGTGTGTCTGTGAGCTGCAATAAACTGCTATCAATAAACATATAGCAATCCTTGTCACAGATAACTTAGAGTAGAGAGATACTGAAGAAAAGAGGCCACTTCTAGGAGCCTTAACAGGAATCATCTATCACTCACTCACTCCCTTGTCTATTCACCAAGTATTTACTGAGTGTCTACTATTGGCCAGCAATGAACTTGGTACTAGAGAGAGAACAGGAAACCAAAGGGACAGATTTCCTGCCTTCCGAGAACATGTACTGTGATAATCTATGAAAAAAGTGTAAGCTACCTTGGAGAGCTTTTTAAATGCAGTCCTAACCTAGTATGGGTGGTCAGAGAAGGCTTCTTGGAGGATGAGACATTTAAGTAAAAATAAGAATGAGGGTACTGATAAGCAATCTCTCAAAATCCAACAAGATCTGAAAATTAAGATTTTTGGAAAAATATATTGTAATAAAACCTGAACTGATCTTCACATATTTGATGGAAAAGCCTGATCTGAGGCTACATATAATCTTTATATATTGTACTCAATGTGAATAATTACAGATCTGCTGAGAAACTGTTGATATGTTTGATTGCCGAAATAGGTCAAGGAATAATCTTGCTCGGATGCTTGACAGAGTTACCAGGGAATTGAAACAAAGGGGTGAATTTTAATGAGAGCAAAAGATACCACAAATCAGCTTCAAAATATATTTCGGTCACCCAGGTTTATGAACATTTTTAATATTATTCTTCTAATAGTTCTAATAATTAAATTATTTCCATATCTCTGATGTCAAAGAGGAATCATCTTGATTTGTCCAATACCTAGAGCTGTAGAAACAGGCAGTGAGCTATTCTCATAGCAGCATCAAGAGTAAGTAGTACCTTTAGTAGTCATCAGCTGGACCCATGAGCCATCCTACCACAGAGAGAGTGGACTTAAGAACTAGAGTTTCTGCTGGTGGGGGACGTGCAGACAAAGGTAATTATTTGGGCTACTATGATATAAAATTGTTTTCTCTTCAAACTATGGCACGGAGGAAATAATGGCAGCCTTACTGCTTCCAGAGATGTTCTGCTTTCTTACCTCTCCCTAGATAGTACCTGGAACCCACAATACTTGCTTACCTTTCCCTAGATAGTACCTGATCTCAATCACTTGTTTACAAGACTCATACACCACAAGTGAGCAATGAGGAGGTCAAAGCCACCTTGTGCTTCAAATCAAGAAATCAGGAAGCAATTGATGTAAAGCAGGGTTGTCCTACAGATCACTCTCTGATCATGAAAATGTACTATGATGCGTGCTCTGCAATATGGTAGCCATGAACCCCATGTGGCTATCAAGCGCTTGAAGTGTGGGTAGTTTGATGGAGGAAGTGGATTTTTAATTTTATTGAACTTTAAAATTAAACGGCCACATGAGGCTAGTATCTGCAATATTGTAAACTCGAGTGTAAAGAGTTACCCTTCTTTCATGCAATCACATCATGATTGGAACATAGGGCTAGGAATCCTGTTTCCCAGCTTTGGTTTCCTTGGAAATCAAATGCACATTACCAACTGTGGCACATTCTTGAAAGCACATTGACACTGAGTTTTATTTCTATAAATCGATTTCCCCTAGAAGAGTGTTTTAACCTGGAATAGTCTCTTTGCTCTAAATTCTCTGCTCTCAGTTATTTAACTCTCTACACATTTTGTCTCCTACTTGGATTCCCAGATCCTTTCAAGCAAGAATTTTCTTTTCTTTTCTTTCCTTTTCTTTTTGTTCCTTTCCTTTCTTTTCTTTTCTTTTCTTTTCTTTTCTTTTCTTTTCTTTTCTTTTCTTTTCTTTTCTTTTCTTTTTTCTTTTCTTTTCTTTCCTTTCCTTTCTTTTTCTTTCCTTTCCTTTCCTTTCCTTTCCTTTCCTTTCCTTTTCTTTTTTCTTTCCTTTTTGTTTCTTTTCTTTTTTCCAAAGAGTTTTCTATGCAAATCTTTCCCTGTAACCATCTATCATAAACAACTTATTTCACCAATTAAAATAATAATAATAATATCTGATATCCTTTAAGCTACACAATCAACCCTCTGGAGGCATTTGCCACTGGAGTGTAGATTCCTTGTTGAGATGCTTCTAATTTTAACTAACCACTCATGGAGTACGGATTTCTGATTGGGGCACTTCAAGATCTTATTGAACTGCTTCTAGAAAGTATAACTGTATACACAGTGTGGATACAGAGGTATTTTCAAAAAATCACAGGCAGTATAGGAGAGAGGTTGAAGGAAAGAGGACTGGAGCTGTGCAATCAACAACTTTCAAAGATCTGGCTCAAAGATTTGGGAGAAAATTGTATTCTCTTATCCACCTAACTCTGTCTTTTTGATTCTATCTTCACCACTGTTCTCTATCATCTACCTTTACCCTAGTTTTTTCCTGCAAAGCAACATTTGAGAAAGAGCAGAGCTTCTGAAATCAGACTGCCTGAGTTTGAAGCCAGGCTCTGCCACTTACTCTGCCATGGTCTATCTTGTCTACGTCTTCATTTCCTCACTTGAAGAATGAGGATAATAATGTGCCTATGCTATGAGGTCGTTCTGAGGATATGATGTAACTAAAATAAAAGCCGTGGCACTGTGCCTCACACCTAGCAGTAGCCGATGAACATTTAAAGAAAAACAAATGTATGCTTACAATGATGGGATTGTTTTAGGCAGAACTATATAGGGTAAAAGCCACAGTTCCTCCTCTCAAGGAGCTTAAGACCCACAAGGAAACAGTAACAATGTAGTTGATGCATGAACAGTTCTATGCAAAATGTAATATCTGGAGTAAACTACCAGCCTCATTATCAAACATATAGTGATAAATCAAAAACCACCAGATTTTTCCAATATCTAAGAGGAGGATTAAGATACTTTATCATTAATGGTAATATACAAAGTAAATTTCAGCACAGAAAATACTTTAAAACAACTGATAAATTGGAAAATAATGTTTTATCTTAAATGTTCCGCATTAGAAAATTATCCCTGTTGGGTGCTGAAAACATTTTCCAGGGCCATTTTCCAGTTAGAAATAAGACTAATGTAAACAGTTCGAAAATTAACTATATACAATTGACCTTTCTGAGCTAAAATACCATTATTGAGCCCAAATCTAAAATTATAAAACACTTTGCCAGACACAATAACAAGACTGAATCGTATTAGGAAACATGAATTTCAAAAAGAGCAGAAGGGGTCATCTCTTTGCATAACCTTGATTATTTCTTATTTTAATAGGTCATCTACCTTTTCACAGTAAAGCTCTATATTTCCAATTTCTTTGCCACAGATATGAACTGAGACTTCAATATGTAAATACAAACCACTTCACGAGAAAGGATGAAATGGCCAATTTAATAAATTCTAGACAAGAGCTAGAGTTTATTTTTTAATAGAAATGGCAGATTTAGGATTATTAACCTACTGATCTGCAGAAGCCTTAAATATCTGTGACTAGTCAAGTCCATGATAGTTTTGACACATTGTTTTATGTTTTTTCATGGCAAGAAAAATTATACATATTCTTCATATTTGTAAAACATGATGGATTGCACCAAGTATTCAGGATACAAATATAAACACATTTTTCTTACATGCCTTCTTTTATTCAAAGTGTGGAATATCAAAAGTAGTGACAAAAAGTCAAATAAGTACTCATCATTTTGTTTTCCTAAATATTCATTTTAGGGTTAGTTCTGTTTCATTTTGTTTTACATAATACTTGCATAGACTTAAAACCTGGAGAGACAAAATTAATTTTGAAGGCATAAGACATGTGTATTTTTTTGGTCTTACCAGATTCTTCACAGTATAATAATTCAGATCTATATACTCTTTTTAAATTGGATCTTTAAGAATATTACCAGAATGCTAATGAGTTCAATAGAAAAACTTTTTATAAGTAGGTAGGGGTGGGATTTATATGGGAAATGAAAGAAAGTAAAAAGAAGCCAAGATAAAGAGCTTAATAGAAGTTGCAATAAACACCCAATCTCTTTTTCATTTGAATCTGGAAGTGTTACTGTGTTCATAAAGGTGAGGAAAAAATTAATTCTAGTTCAAATCATTTACTACTAAAAAACGTAATTGATTTTCATTGCTTAAAACTTAATTAGGTATGTAAATATGGTTCATTAATATCCAGATTTCATACCTGCCTGTTCACCAGGGCATCAACCTGACTATATTTGCTCTCATCAGCTTTTTCATTTGCACAAATGGAGTATAAAATTATAACTACTCTTTTGTAGTGTTAGATCTTACACATTTTTCCCATTTATTTTGCCTGCAAAGGTAGCTTGAGAGAGGAATTAAGAGACCATTGCCAAAAAGATCAAATACAAAAATGAGTTTGTAATTTTCAGTCTCATTTAGTTTTATATTCAACAGCATGTTAACCATTTGGGAAAGAAATTCTTCATCAGTTTCTCTGAAAAGTAATGCACAGTCTATGACTCCTTTTTCAATCATCATCCACTTGGTCTCAAGTTTCCTCAAAAGCATCTTCTTACAACTAATATGCACGTACTACCACAGGCATGAGTGGTAGTCAACCAAACTAGTCCACTGCAAAGATACACACATTTATGTTATCTTCTAAATTAACTTTTAAAATGAGCATGAGTACCCTGACTCCAGATTATCAGACAGTTCAGTCTCTTACTCTTGAAGCTACTCCTTTCCTTTCAATATCTAAGGAACCCCAGGGAATACACAGTGTAATGGAAGGATTTAGTCTGGTTTCCATATCTGAGCAGAGATCAGCCATTTACTGGCACAATTCTCATCAACACAGGGTATCACTAAAGAAGTCATCCCATAAAATCAAAATGCCAAGAAGAATTGTCTCTAGCCCAGGTCTCTGGGGATAGATGGGAGCGGGGAGTCATGCCTTTGAAGAAACTGTTTCTACCATTTTGGATCCTCAAATCAGGCTAAGTCCCTTCCTCAGAACCAACCTCAGGTAAGTAGTCCTCTAGAATTCCCAGGTTTACATTCTAATTTTAAACTAGTCGCCAAGGCACCAGCTATCTCAAGTGCCATGTCATAAGAGACACAATAGCCCATTCTTTGAGGACCACCACCAACATCCCTTTTATCTAGTTAGGGATTTAAATACCAAGAATGAGGCTTCTTATTCTTAGACCCTCATCCATAGGTCTTTTATTGTTATTTAAGGTCTCAGACACTCACAGCATTAATGGTCTTGTTACCTTCCTCTAACATTAGGCCTTGGTTACTCTCAGAGAGTCTACATTCTCCATCCTCTTTTGGGGGATGAAGCCATCTTCCTGTTAATGGTGATTTGCTTTTTCAAGGATGACCCAAAAGCAGAAACAAAACAAAACAAATACAGAAAATAAAAGCATAAGTTAAATATTTAGGAGGAACACCCTACTCCATTTAGGTTTAATGATCTATAATTTTTCTTCTTGCCAATAGTATATAAGTCCATCTTCCCTATAGTAAATGTATTAGTCTGCTCAGGCTGTGAAATACCATCAACTGGATGGCTTAAACAGCAGGAATTTATTTTTTCACACTTTTGGAAGCTGGAATTCTGAGACCAAGATGCCAGCGTGGTTTGGGTTCTGTTTAGAACTCTCTTCCTGGCGTACATATGGCTACCTTCTTGCTGTGTCCTCACATAGCAGAGAAAGACAGAAAGCTCTCAGCTGTCTGTTCTTATAGAGTTCCACGTTCATGACCTCATCTAACCCTAAACACTTCCCAAAGGCCCCATCTCCAAATACTGTCCCACTGGGGCTCAGGACTTAAACCTAAAGACTGAGGAAGGACACAAACATTCAGTCCATAACAGTAGATAAGCCTCATTGTCACTTTTTTCTTGGCTAACATTTAGATTTGTTTCAGATTTATTTTATTTCTGAGATGGATAATTTCAACCATACTGAAACTGATCAACAACACAAGTCATTCTGTGTTAGATCATTAATATTTTGAAAACTTAAATAGAAAGCAATCCATATTTTTATCCAAATCAACTCAACTTCAGCTTACATTTTTTCCAACATGGTTTTATTTTATTTTATTTTATTTTATTTTATTTTATTTTATTTTATTTTATTTTATTTTATATTTTATTTATTTTATTTTCCAATATGGTTTTTAAAGAAAATCAGAAAACATTCCAACATAGAAAATATATAAATACACATTGATTGATACATACATACATACATTCATACATACATAAACTGTTTATCTAAGTGCAGTTTATCTTAGTGCAATTAGAATATAAAAAAAATAGTAAAAAACTCTGAGGTGTTCAGCCATATCAATAAACAAATAAATCTGAGCATTTTAATGTCTAAGAATTCTGAGATTTCCTATTCATAATGACTAAAGGCACTGGTAACTTCATTTACATGTAATTTCTATTTTATACGTTTTACGGGGGACAGTAACATGACTATTTCTAATATGTAAGAAAAATAGATTCATAACCGATCACAACAGAACATATTAATATTAAATTAATATTAATATTAAATCACAACTACATAAAGGCTAATAGGGGATGACTAGCAATAACATAATTCAACTTTTATGTTATCTCGATGCAGTTTCCTAACAATGAAATAATAATGATATCACTTTATGAGACTTGTAGATAACCAAGACTAAAAATTATTTCCTTATTTCCCCTTTCTAAAAACATATACATCCATTAAAATTCATTCTTGTGTATACATTGACAAGAAAAATTAGTATGATAGCAAATGTAAAATATCTCAATAACTTCAGAACCCAGAGGAAAAGTTGGAAGGAAGAAAACAGCATTTTTAAAAGCTAAGGACCCTTCTGGGAGCTTTTAGAGTCCTTATGCCACCCGGTGTTAGAGTCTCTGTGTAAGTGAGGAAATGCCACGGTTGTGGTATTAAAATGGGTGTTGCCAAAAGATCTGAACCGCCATCCTATGTTATGTACCCTCAGTGTACTTAAGTGTGCCATTAGCTTTTTATAAAGAAAGAAAAGGTACATGCCATTTTTTTTATAAGGTGGGCTGGAGATATTTTCTATACTGTAAGTATTTCAATTGCTCCAAAAGTTTAAGTATTACAATTTGTAAAACAAATATAATGGTTTCACCCTAGTACAGGAGAGGTGGTGATAATTAGTGGGAGGAATTTACCATGTGTCATCTCAGATGTGTCAGGGACTCTAGTCATGGAACCATGATTTCAAATAACTTCATAAGATTTTAAATCCTATGCAATTTTCTTGTATTCCATGTTCTGCGTGCCATTCTCAGGGACAGCAAGGTAGAGGGAGGTGAGGAGATTATATTTCCACATCTAGACTTGGGCAAAGAGCAACACCAAGGGTAGTGCATGGAGCAACAGCTACTGCAAGAGAGAAAGAAAACAGGAAATGACATTAAATGAAGGCCTACTTCACACCAGGCTATATGCTGGGTAATTTGTGTACATTATCCCAGTCAAAGAGTACAACAAACTTATGAGGTATATGTATTATTATTCTTATTGAGAATAATGAAAATATTGAGACTTGATACCCAAGGCAGACACTCAGCACAATTGGGATTCAAACTTGAATCTGTCCAACTGCAAAGCCCAAGCTCTTTTCTCTAAGCCACATGTACAAATATACCATATTGCTTCTACTACATCTCAGAGACCTTTTTTTACTAGCATGAAGGCACTTAATTTGTATTGCAGATTGTACTTATATTATTTTTATATGTCAAACAGTTTCTCTTGTTTTAAAAGAAAGTGCACTAACTTGAACTTAAACTTGAAAATCTCAGCCATTATTGTAAACCAAATGCTGCTTGAAGTTCTGATTATATATGTGAAACTGGTTAGAGAAACCATATATTCATGATTTTCCCTCATAGATATTTATACTTTTGTGATTGTCTTTGAAAAATATATACAGAATTTGTAAGTTTGGGTTTGGCTGATCTTTTTTAATTATAGGAAGGGTTTTCCTTATACCTGATATCAAGTTATGCATGTTGTACCATAATTTAGATACTATCACTGTTCTTAGAGTCAGATTTCAAATACAGGCTTAACACACTGTTATATTTCATGAAAAAAAATGCTGAGTCACGTTTCTTATCCTAGACTCTTGGGAGCTTCACTACATTTCTAGGCACTGGGGCTGTTTACTTCTGGGTTTGTCACCTCCCTGCCTTAAGATGCACACTGTCTTCTCTGCTAGATGGGCACTTACTTCAGTTCTTCTCTCCACCAGAAAACCAACAAGGATCATTTGAACGCAATCTTTGGCAATGGCATTTTACTGTGCCTTTGGGTACAGGTCACAGCTATCATCCTGGTATCTATGCTTTCTGTTGGCTAGTGGATGGGGGGATGATGGCCTTGAAGTTCCATTTAACTTTTCCTTATTGCAAGATTGTTGCTCTACAACAAAGCATCTTGACAAAAAAGCTAAGCAATTGGAGAAAAAGTAATTTCATCTGTCTTCTACTAAAGAGGCAACAGAGTACTGTAGAAAGAATACCAGACATCGGTCATTTAATCATACCTCATCTCACTCCACAGAGAAGCAGAGGTGACACCCAAGTCTTTTGTTACCAACCAGTAGTATGTGTCATTAGACTAGTCACTTAATTTTTGTGGCTCAATTTTTCAACATCAATTAATAATAATACTTCCTCTGCCTTCCTTAATCTGTTATGACATTCAAATGAGATCGAGTGTATAAAGGTCCATTGTAAAATACAGAGCACTCTACAAAACTCCAAGCTTCTGTGATGTTTCTGATTCCAACTTGAAAAAGCCTTTATTGTCTCTCTTACTCATTTGGCAACCTCAGCAGACACTGCTATAATCAGGAGACCAACTCATCCCAGTTTGTAAGGAACATTACTGATTGTAACAATAAAAGCCCCACACCTCAAAAACCCCTAAGTCCCAGATGAATCAGGGTGTGTTGTTGCCCAAGTAATAAAAAATTTACTTGATATCCCTGGGAAGGGGATAGATCGCTAAATACCAGTCACTATAACTGATATTTAGTGATATATTGCCTACCAAGTGCTGGTAGGCATTCGGGATCCTATCCTTAAAGCTAGACCCGACTCACTTGTTCATGCCCATTAGCAGGTCCTCATGTTCTGTATCAGTGAGTGTAAGAATCTATCTGAGCCCAGAACCAGTTACCAGGCAGCTCTGCTCTCCATACCCTCTCCTATCTCTTCGCACTCACATCCAAGGGTCTGTCTAACATTTCATGCACTTTCACAATCATGTGAAATTTTCAGTCCAGCCAAGATGATATAAGATGGTTACTTTTTTTTTTTTTTTATACCAGAGCCAATAAAGCAATTATCTCAACCTGAACTGCAGGCTCCCAACCAGCCTTAGGCTAGTCAACTCAGTTTCTCCATTCTAATCCCCACACTCCCACACACCTCAGGAGAATGAAAAGAAGTGATGTGGCCAGGCTCCTCCTGCTGCTGCAGTGACCTCCTGCACCGTTGGAGATATGGCCTAATCAAAGGCCTGTTGTTTTCTTTTGGCTCTGGGACTCACAGGCTGCGGGTGTCTCTGTAGCATGATCACAGACACTTAAAAAAAAAAAAAGGCAGATCCAGTTTCATTACTTTGACTCTAGCACAGCAGTTTATGAAAAGAGAAGACATGAAATTATACCAAAATGGTAGCAGTAGAATAATCACCTCCCTTTGAATTTCATAGAAGAAATGAAAGTTTGGATGATCAGAGGAGACTTTAGTAGCTCCAAAGCTACTGTCAAGAAAACAATCCAAAAACTGGCCAAACGAGCTGGACTGCTCTCCTATGAATCATAAGAATTACCTCAGGCCTCTGATGGGCTGATGCCCATGTGCCCTGGGTCCCTCTCACCTGTGGGAAACAGGTTCTTAGAATGATGAGTTGCCAGCATGACCAGTCACCGGCTTCTTGGTCTTCACCAGGGTTGGGTACGGGAGTTGTAGGACCTGTCTTGCTGCTTACGCTTTTAATTTTTTAAAAATCCCTTTACACATGTAATGATGTGTTTTATAGTGAATTTTTTGAAATGCTTGAAATGGGTTTTAGGACTTGAGGGTGTTGGGGAGGGAGCATAGGAACAACGTGGTGTCTCCAAAAGAAATTAAACTGTGGATATTTTCAATGATTCCAAGTTCCTTCATTGGAGAGGGATCAGTGATGGGCTGACCAATTTTTAACAGGAACACTGAAGAAAACAAAACAAAACAAAACAAAACAAAACAAACAAAAACCTAAAACCTGATTTCAGTGTTTGCTAATTTTCATGGTGTAAATGCTTCCATTATGACCAAGTTAGCTGGCTCCAGCACATCGCTGACAGTAGTTTTCCTTTGCCAAGGTTAGTCTTACCTGATGCATGTTATAAAAACATTAATTAAGAATTAAAATTTATCAAAATGATTTGTTATACTACTCTAACAAAAATGCCACTTACCTTTCTTAACTAACCTGTCACAATTTGGTATCTTATTCATACTCTCAGTCCCCTGCCACATTCGTTTTTTATTTTAAGTCTACTTCTTTTTCTTATCTAGCTCTTATTACTTTTCTCTGCACTGAGAATGTTTGTAGCTAGATTTTTCTGTTTTTATTTTTTACCTTTGTTCTTTTTTTTTTTTTTTTGGATTACCTAAAAATTATATCATTCAGCAATTCCCTTCTCGCTTCAATACTCAGAACCTCAGTTGGCTCCCACAATTTTTAGGATAAAATTCCAACTCCAGGGCCTTTGTGCTATGGCTTTGACCCCAGCTTCTGTTCCCAGCTCATGGTCCTTTCGGACTCCTCTTGTGAAACTTGTACTCAGAATACTCCAAAATTCTTGCAGTAATCTGAATACACTGAGCTGCTTTATGTCTCCAAGCCTCCCCACCTGTGGCTTCCTCTGAGCATTCAACCTCACTAACCCCTTTGTGTTAGGATCACTCTGGGCATCTAATACCTGCAACTGCAGCACTCTTTGCTCATCTGCATCTCAGTGGTGACCCGTAAGTATCAGGTACTGAGCTGTTTCCCTCCACTTAGGCTGTGACCATTTCGCACAGGAACAGTTATTCTACTTGATTCCTGGCACCTAACAAAATGCCTGGTTCTATACTAGATGTTCAACAAATGCTTGTTGAATAAATAAATTAATGAATGAATGATCATTGAGGTGATGTCATCTTTGATACTTATTTTGATTCAAAGGGGTTAAAATCCCTTGATTTTAATTGAAAACAATGTGTATCAGTACATTTGCAAAGGAGATTGGTTTATTAAAATATGATACAGCCATCGAGTAGAATTAAAATATAGAAGTAGAGTTCCAAAAAGTGAAAAATCCAGATGCAGGTTAAAACTGTGTGCAGCATTATCTATCTTATGTAAATAAAGAGCACACAGACAAACATATATGGAAGTTTTCAGAAGCGTGTATAAATAGACTTTCACTTTCTGTTTTACATTTTTCTGTTTGATTTTTGTTTTATCATGTACATTTACTTTTACATAAGAAAATATTCATATGAGAAAAATGTTACCCAAGATTATAAAATGTTAGGACCATGAGGATTTTTTTCTTATACATTTCTGTAATTAGCAAACATAAATGATAACCAAAGCTAAAGGTAGTGATGTTGTCCACACTGACAGATTTTTCTCCGGTAAGTGGTTTATCTTTCTATTGTATAGTTTCAGTGAAACTTGTTTCCTGGCAGTGGTTGCCAGGGCACACCTCTTTCTCTCTTGTTCTCCATCACTTTCACTTTAAAGGCCTAAGGGCAGGAAAGATATAGCCCAGGAAGCAGTAAGTAGTGTTAGCATTGTTTTGTGCATGCTGGATAAAATGGAGCTCTCAGTGAACTTCACTGTGCATAGTGCGTGCCTCTGATTCCTCCAGTGTCTCTCGTAGTCGATCATTTCCTTTTAAGCTTTGCAAGAAAAGTCTCAGAACACAATTAATGAAAAATAACTACTACTCCTCGCTTTGGTGCTGGTCTATGTAACAAAGTGGTCCTATAACTGCCTTAAAAGGAATATACTTCTCTCTCCACACCTATCACATATTATTCTCTTAACATTGCCACAAACTAAAAGCAAAGAAACAAACAAAAAAATAGGTTGTGAAATAATACAGAAAGTTATTTTTAATTAAAAGTCTATGTATCAACATTAATAATAATAAAAAAGAAGATTCAAATAATAAGTAGCAGCAGAGGGATCTAGAAGGAAGCCTGCCTCTCCCAAAGGCAGATGGCAAACAACACCACATGCCATCAACATGAACACTGACTCCAGATTGATTGTGTTGTGGCACAATGTGATTGTGGTTTATAGTTGTGGCCCCATTTTCCCGTTTTTGTCAGAGAGAGCACTGCTGGCATCAAGAACCATCGCAGAGGGAGACGTGGAGAGTAAAGAGTCAGGAACCACAGCAGACACGTAAAGACTGGGACTGAGATTTGGGGCAACGGCTGGCACAGCACCATTTTTTCTTCTTTCCCTATACAAGCTGTACTGGCAGCTATTACAAGGCTGGATATGGGAGAGATGTGGGAGGTATGAAAGATAACACTAGGAGAAAGAGGAAAAAGTTAAACCAAAAGGGCTCTGAGCCAGTCTAACACTGGAGTTGGGGTGGCTTTGACCTGTGAGGTACAGTTGAGTTTTCTGGGACCATTATAGGCTGAAGACAGATAACACTGAGAAAATCTTTGATCCCATAAAAGTTTTGAGGTCTTTGAAGTCCAAACTTTCTCCGATTTGGGTTGCTGGTTTCTGCTTTGTGGGTATCTTGATTCTGGTACTCTTGAAGGTAAGGTAGAGTCTTGAAGACAGAAAACAAGAAGCTGGCTTCTTAAGTGGCTCCTGGCTTATGAGAAAGATGGTTAAATGAAATTTCTTATTGTCTGGAGCATCCCAGGTACATGAGCTATAGACACAATATAGGAAGATAAAAAACTTTTGGATTGAAACCCCAGGATTCCATGGGCCCCTTGAAGTTATCTGAGGTTCCCTACTAAGCTCTGGTTTAAAGCTTTCTACTGTTCTAATGTTCTAATGTTCAGCCAGACCATGTTAGAAATCAGCTGTTCAGCTTATATTGAAAGCCATCGCTGCAATGTCTTTCTTTACAACTAAACACAGGCTTATAAATTGGCAATTAATCCTTGTTGTGTGACCTTGGTGTATTATGTGGCTGCTCTTCATCTTTATACCTTCATCAGTAAAAAGAAGACAATAGGTCTCTGTATCAGTTAGGATGCAAGTAACAGAAAACCCACTTCTGGCTGACTTGAATTATAAGGACAAATGTTAGTTTACATAAAGGAAAGTCCCCAGGTAGGATAGGTTTCAGTATTGGTTGATCCAATGATTCAATGATTTTATCAAGGGCCCAGGTACTTCTGTTTCTCTATTATGTCATGAATATTCTGTCATGTCATCTTAGGCAGGCTCTTTTTGGATTGTAGGATGGCTGCACAGGAGTGTTTAGGGCAACCTCCTTTATTCCCATCAGGTGGAAGAGATTCACTGGCTTCCTGTGTCTTTCTAAAATGTTTTATTAAACAAAGAAACAAACAAACAAACAAAAAAACAACAACTTTTTCAGAAACTCAGCAAATCTCTCCTTATGACATGTTAACCAGAATTGGGTCACATGCCATTGTGTCTGCTGTGGTTCCTGACTCTACTATCCATGTCTCCTTCCATAGTGGTTCTTGATGCCACCAGGGCTCTCTCTAACAAAAAAGGGAAAATGGGGCCACAACCATAAACCACAATCAAATTATGCCACATCAATCTGAAGTCAGTGTTCATGTCGGTGGCATGTGGTGTTGTTTGCCATCCAATCTAATTCTCGGAAAGGGGAATGATATTCACTTTAGACCAATTAGATTCACTTCTGAAACTCAGTTTCTCAGAGGTTTATGAAGTAGGTAGGTACCTGAACAAATTTCAAATTCTATTAAGAAGAAAAAAGTGGAAACGAATGCTGGGGTGGCATCCAAGTACCCCACACTGTCTAATAGATGAAAGAATCAATTCTTCTCTCAGGTACTAGTTACTGTATCTGAGTGATATTTCTATAAGTTGTGTATTGAAAATGTTTGTGGCTAGTTGTATTAAAGGTTTTATTGTCCATAGACAAAAGTAAAAGAGCAGTATGCTTTTTATTATTTTATTTTATTTTATTTTATTTTATTTTATTTTATTTTATTTTATTTTATTTTATTTTATTTTTGTATTTGTTCCCACTGTATAGTGCCAAACACATATATTTTGGGAATATCAATTCTTAGAGAATTCTTTAAAATATTTTTTTAAGAAAAAAAAAACCTTTCAATTTAGGAAGCCAAAGCACCAATTTGGATGGCAATATTTTACTTTTAAGACTTTAAAAAACTATTTGTATGGCATTTGCCAAAAAATATTATTTGAAGGGTACTAGTGCTTATGTCATTTAAATTCCTCCATGTCTTTATTCATCTAGATGTAAGGATAATAATACATACCCTACTATGAGATAATGTATGTGAAAGAGTATTGTAAAGTTTAAAACAACTAAAGGTGTAAAGACATTAGTACAGCCCTGGCCTCACAGTTCAAAGGATTTATGAGAACAAAGGCACTTCCTCTAAGACTTCAAGCTCTGTCCAATTGACAAAGAAGGGAGCTTCCATAAAACAGAACTTCAGGCAGTGGAGCAGTTCATTAATATGTTAATTTGGACTTGATCTCCTTGGGTTCTTCCTCTCTCATTTTAAGTAGGCTTTTTGGGCTTTTGCGCCTCAGATATTTGTATTTGAAAGAAAGCAGAGGGTACCCAAATTTAGCATTCTTCTTGTTACTTATAAAAACATAAGCTCACTAAAAAGATAATGGGAAGTGTCCTGGTGAAGGCTGGGAGAAGGTGAGTGCTTTTGAAGACAAGGAAAGGGGGAGGTAGTAGGAAAGGAGAAGATTGATCTGTGGATCCCATGAGCAACTGAGATTTGGAACCACTCCTTAGCTGTGTTCCAAGGAGGTAATAGATCTATAAGCTGCATGGTGTACCTCAAGAGAGCAAGATACTATTTAAAAAAAAAAAAAGTAGCAAGCCTTCTGACACCACTGCAGACTTGGGTAAGGGTTAGAGTGATCAACTATCCCAGTGTGCCTGGCATAGTCCTTGAGCTGTGGGACTTCTCGTGCAAAAACCTGAAAAGTCCTGGGCAAGTAGGGATGGCTTAGTTACCCAAGGGGAAAAAAGTAGCAATCATGATGAAGTGGAAATCAGAAGACCTTCTCCTGCTTTGTGGACATCACGTACGTCTTCTCCAGCTGGGAGTTACCTATGAAGGGAGAGGGTTTTCTAACCACAACTGAGTGCTTTGGGGGACTCAGATTCAACTTTAAGTTGTTTCAAAGGAAACAAAAAAAGTGATGTTTTTTTTTTTCTTTTCTTTTCTTTCTTTTTTTTTTTTTTTTTTTTTGCATACCGTAACTTGTACACTGAGATTCATATCTTATACATAGGTTAAAGAGCTCCAAGACCCCAAACTAAACTTTTTGACCAGATGTATTTTGGAAATCAGAACTGTTTGGATTGTAGAAAGGTATTATGGTATGTGTTCTTTATAATACATGGCAGCTCTAATGCAGTACACCGTAATCAGACATATTGATATTTCTATATAAATATTAATATTTATATCAAATGAGTTAAAGAACAATTAATAGTCTTATGTCAGTTCAGGCCAGGTTATGCTCCCAAATGAGTTCAGGTTAATTTAGATTTTGCCATCAAGTTAGTTACAGTTTCCAGAAATTTTAATATCTTGGAATTGTGGATAATGAATGGATTGTTGCTGTATTTGTAAATAATTAAGGACATAGAAACATGTCTTTAATTTATTATAATATTAAGTGAAAGTAAAATCTATCCCACATTTTCCAATATTGACTTAAGATGCTGGAGGATTTATGAATATATCATACTGCTTAATATACTCATAGAATTTATCAGATCCTAATATTGGAACCAATAACATTTAAATTAAATATGTGATATATCCATCATTCAAATATTTCATCTACGCATAATAGATTTTTATTCAGACAACCAAGGTGCAATTATCAAAATTTAAAATAGCTTCCCATAAAGTTCAATTGAAATGCTGAATTTACTTGACCTGGTAAAGAAGGAGTAAGTTATTTTTTCTTGAGTTATACTGAACTACAAGGTGATGGCCTATAAGTTTTCTCTGGGTCTTTAGACAAGAAAGTTTCGTTTCATGTTGGCAGAAGCAAAGTCAAGGACACCGGTTTACACATCGCCATCAGGGCTCAAAGAAATAATGATAATACAACATTTGTTTATAAGTCTAGAAGGTGTGGTTTTAGTAAGCACACTTAATTATGTACAAGCATAGTCATTCTCTATCCTGACTCAAAATCATGATTTTCAGGGCCTGGAAAGCTGTATCCAATTAGTTTACAATCTTTAAAACTTTGGTGGTTTCATTATTATTCTTCACCAGAAAGATAGCCCAGATCTAATTTATTCAGAGCTTTGAAGATACGATTCAGTATCTTGAATCAAATTCAGTTGTAAATCAGTAATAAGTGAAAGAAGCACTGGCTCATTTGTCATAATTCTTAGATTTTCCTTTCCACAGGGAAAGCCATGGGGGAAAGAGAAGGCATCTTAGACATTTTTCCTCTAATGAAACCATATATAACATGCACCTAGATTGGACTTTATGTCCACATTTGCATCTATCTTATTTTGTCTCATAACATGCAATTTCTCTCTCTAATCACGTATGATGATTTGTAAAACTTTAGGTAAGTTTTTTTCTTCTTCATTTCATGTGGTTTTCAAAAGGCTTCAAAATCAATCCTCTTGTCAGAACTGCTTATTTTGTCTTCTGAGATCTCCTTGGTGTCAGAATTCAGTGCAGTCATTCATTTCCATTCCTTCCATCTCGATATTCAAGACAAACCCATTACATGCACTGAAATCTAAAATATTTATGTAAAGGCAACACTGTGTCTCTAATTATTGCAAATGAGGCTCCTTGTCTCTTTCATGGTATCTCCTCAGAGAGGGAGTGTGTGAAGAACTGTGGTAATCATCTCTCTCTCTCTTTTTTCCCTAAGCTCCTTTAAACCTTCATAAAATCTCTCTTCATACCAGCTACCCAGTGGCAAATGCATGTAATGTTCCCTGTTGCTGCTGCCCTACTGATTGGCCCTGTGAAGGCTACTTGGCCTGATCCCTAGGCTTACGGCACTCCTGTGACCCGTGGGCCATATCTGGGGCTTTGCAGAAGCCATCAACATAAAGGAATCTCTGCAACTAAGAGATGGACAGGCAAAGATAATATTGCCTATCCATACTGAGCAATTCTGCTTTTTTTTTTTTTTTTTTTTTTGCGCTGAAGTTCAGTGAACTAAGAAAACCCAGGGAAGTTTTATTTCAATACTGTTCTCCTTGGAAAATTTCCCCTAGGATTCTAACTCAAAATCCGAAGACCAGAATGGAAGCACATCCCATATTTTTAGGTTCACTATTAAATATAATAACTGATTCTTCAAGCCCTCGGCATATGTCTCTATTTCTTTTCGTTGTCAAATTATAATTAATCACCCTGTAGAATAAGAAATCATAGAGATATATAAAGTTATGGAAATGTACTAATTAAGAGTAAATTATACAGACTATTATTTCATGGTATAAGCCCCAAACCATCTACACTGAGTTCAAGCTGAAACCTCAGTGGGAGGTTTCTGTTTTTAAAAGTCTGCTAGTTGTTCATAAGAATGTGACTACAAGTAAGAGATATTTAGGCTTAGTAGCTCTTTTTTTTTATTTAAAAATAAATGACTCTTTGTCCTGTAATATTGATGCCATCAGCACCCAGTAAACAATAACTATTTATTTCTTAAATCTGAACCTGGAATAATAATGTATATATACCAAAATATTCACTTTGAGATAGTGAAGACCTGGAATGGAGACTGGCAGAACCTCCATCTTTGTCAGCATCTCATCTGATTGCCCTCCACAGCATTGATTTCTACGTGTCAACTTGGGAAGAAGATGTAGCTTTCTCACCTGGGTAGCATCTACTGTCTTCTTTTCCTTCCCATTGAGAGTCAACAATTTCCTCTAGAACTTTAGAAACAATAGGATCAGCCAATACAGAGTCTAAACTAATAGGAATATAACACTAACATCTTCTGAATAGCTGTCAAGTTAAAAACAAACAAGAACAAAAATTATCTAGAAAAATGACCAGAACCAAGGACACCTATTGTGAAATTATTAGTCTTAAGTTTGAAGGTCCTCTTTGTATCTCCTGCTTGTAATAAATTTATAAATGGTATTACATGAATTAGCTATGCTTTGAGTTTTCCCTGCAAACATAGAACATTTGGTGTTCTTTTTCTTTCTCCCACATAAAAAATTGGAAGCTTCCACCTGTTACCTTGAAAATAAAATTAGGTCATCTGTTCTCTCATAAAAAAAACTAACTGTAAGCAGGATTTCTATTTTAAGGCAAAATATTTGTTGCAATAATTACATCAATACCAAACAGATATATTTAACTTGAAACTCCTAGAGAAATAAAGCACCTGCCAGGAACTCCTCTCCCCAAACATGCTTCAGAACAGCAATTAGGGTTCAAGAAGATGATCTTTAAGTCATGATATGAACTGCCACTAAGTGATTCCTCAGGTACCATCTAATCAGTAGCCTGGAGCATTCCCTACTGAGCATTGCCAGAAAGCTCTAAGTGCTGATACCTACTTACCTTCAAACCAATGGGAAATGCATTAGTCCCTTGCTCCCAATGCACAAAGTAGGAAATAATGCACTTCTAAAACCTATATCTTCAGATACAGGTTTATGTGACATGAGGGTTAGAGCAATAAATTTTGTTCTACTTATAGATGTAACCCAAGCACCTAGAACAGTACCTGGAATATAGAGGATGTTCAATGAATGAATAAATGACTGCTGCAACCACCAAAGGGAGGACCTTCAGCATCACAGAAGACCAGCCCAGCAAAGAGGGATTTCCCTGAGTCCTAATCGACCATTTCTAGCTTTCCTTGGTTATTTCTGGTCTGTCTCTCTCTTTTTACAAAGAAAAAAAGTGAAATTTTTTTGGGCAGAGTGATAATGTATGGGTTTAAGATTAGAATTGTTTGCTCATAGGGCATGCACATGATTATCATACTACACTGTAACTATTTACTGTCTATCTTCTTCAGGGCTGATGCATCACAGGTGAAATACATACATACATACATACATACATACATACATACATACATACATACATAAAACCTTTAAGGTTGAAGAAAATGTTTAAATATATAATATCAAAATACAAAATTTCATCTTTACACCAACTGTTAAAAAATACCATTTTTAATATTATTTACTGGAGTAAGGGGCTCATGAAAGTCATACTGCAGACCCCATCTCCATTAAGCTATGAGTTTAGTTTGTATGAGAGTCATGTTTTTTTTTGTCTTTGTAAACTCACAACCTAGCACAAGACCTGGGAAACATTTGGTGTTTAATATATGTTTGAAGAATGACTAAAATGAAATGAATAAATATGCATTCTTAAGGCAAGTCAGACAAAAAATATTTGACAGCAATATGATTTAAATGCAGTAAGAGACAGCAGAGAAGAAAGAGCTGATAAAAGAAGTTGACAAGAAAAAGTCATTTTTTTAGGCATGGGCTGGCAATAGTAGATGAGAATGCCTTAGAGGATGCTTGGGAAGTGAGAGGCTGAAGCCAAGGAGGTGTGGGGAGGTATGGGGGAGGTTCTGTAACATATTGGTGCTAAGTCCACATTTGGCAGATGATGATGTGTTTTCTGGCAGACTGATGAGTAATGGAATTTAAGTGCTAAAAGTGCTCTTAAGAGTTGTTCTAGTCCAACTCTTTATTTTGCAGATGAGAAGAGTGAAGTCTATCAAATTAGTAGGAAGTTAGAACCTAATTCTAGTGTCCTTTCCACTGCTCTTCCAAATCTGTACAATGAATAATCAGAATTGTATTTGCAAGACAAATTGGAGAGATGAACAGCTAAATGGCACGTGTTTATTATGGGTATGTATAATACACATAATGTAACATAACAGAGTCATTTTCAGAAATCTTAATAGAGCTGCAAGCTTACTTTTTAGGTCACAGAATGGGACATTTTAACTTATTTCTCTCAACCTTGCTACAGATTTGATCTGGAATCACTAGCATCTGCCCAGCCACCTCTAAAGTAGGAAGCCTGACCCTGTTGGCATGACTAAATTGGTCAGATGACTGACAGTGCAGATAGCCAGATTTGCCTATCATGAAACCAGAACCCAGAAGCCTCTCTCATTGACTGTCAATGACACAGGAGGAGGAGGGTGAGATTATTAACAAAGTAAAGAAACTCTCCTACTATTAACAAGCAAAGGAACAACTCAAAGATCACTGAAGTTTTTCTCATCTTCACACCAAAATCAATAGGCTCAATTGATTCCACTCATTACAAAAAAGTCCTAGTTCTGCAGGGTTCCTATGAGGACTTCTTTCATTCCTAGGGGATAGCTGACAAACTGTGCCCAAATGTTTGAGAGATTCTTGAGGCATTTGGCAAATTACTGAGGACTTATTCTGCATAAATGGCAGACTAGAATATGGAGATGCAAGGATGAATTACATTTGAATTCTGTCCTCAAGGAACTTATGGTCTTGATGAAGGGGAAAGAGAAGAGCCAGCAGATGGTGTTCTGATCATGATCACAGTGTTCAGGATGACTTGGCTCCATTCTGCCTCTGGGACATTCTTTTATGAGTGACTGCTTGGGAGACTCTAGAACAACAATTCCCCACATGCAAGCCAGAACTGAGAAAGCTGAAGTGGAAGGAAATGAAGGTGGAAGAGGTGGAAGTGAGGGTGGGAGATGGGGGAAGATATTTCAATCTGAGAAGTTCTCAAGGACATTCCAGTTCAGTAGAACCCACAAAAGTAGCTAAACTTTATTCAAAATCTAGATTAGCTTTATAGTGTAATTTTCCAAAGGAGAGAGCTGTCTAAGAACATTTAGCATCCTCACAGAATCAACCTATGTGTGGGTTATGCCACCTGATGGGAAGGAGAAGGTTTCCACTTTCCATATTTAAATTGCTTTCATCGTGTATCTATGAGGTAGGGATGAAACCCTTGTTGTTATATCTGGCTTGGAAACTTTAAGTTACTCTTCAATAAACTAGCTTCCACTCCAGATTCTCGGAAGGCAGACCCATTACTTTTAATTAATAAAGGCCCAAAGCTCCACAAACCCTTTTCCCCATCAAATTCACCTGTGCAATATGAACAGATTAACTTTTCTAAAATAGCAATTTCAATATGTCATTCCTACAGACCAAAACTTTCAATGGCTCCTCATGGCCAACAGGAAAAGAATAAATACCTTACCTGATATTAGAGAGTAAACCTACCATTTCGATCACCTTGACCACTGCTTCACATGCAGGCATGCTAGGATATTTACTCAGAAACCTCACAGCATGTCACGCATACTCTCATCTCCACACCTTGCCCACACTGCTCTTGACCTGGTGAATACCCACCTTTTCTCTTTGCCTACTCATTCATTTATTTATCGGGCAAATACTTATGGCATACTTGCTCAGTTTCAGAAACTTTAATAGGTTCTGGGGATCCAGAGATCCAGAGTAAGACAAACATGTCCCTACTTCAGGAGCTTTGAACTCCAGCTTTGTTAAGTGCTATGCAGAAGTATGAGACATTACGATGACATAATAGTAGCATGTTACCTCATCTGGTTGGTCAGGGAAGACATCCCTGAGGGAATGATTTTTAATATGAGTTGTAAAAAATTAAGAGTATTTAGTCAAGCAGTTGAGCATTTCATGAAGAAAGAACCACATGTGTAGAGCCCTAAGGCAAGTCCAAATCCCACCCATCCTGCAAGTTTCAGCTCAGTTTACAGCTTCTCATGAAGTTTTTCATGATCTCTGAAGTCCACGTTGAAGAAACACTTGCCCTTCTGAACTCACCAACACTGTAATTCTGTACCACTTCCCTAAGCTTTTAGTCACATTTGGTCTTATGGTGTCACCTTTTATGTTTTATCTTCTCACCTAGATTATTGAGGTAGAATTATGCGTTAAATGTCTTACAATCCTTATGAGCATCTGGCTCCTAGTAAGAGCTCAATAAATATTAATTAAATGTATGCATGCATACATGCATGACTGAATGAATGAATGCATGGTCTTGGTCAGTTAAGATTGCATATGTGGCCATTCAGTGAGTATCAGCAGAGGGTATCGCAGCAGTATAGAAGATACTATATTGTTGACCTTAAAAAGTAAAAGATTCACTTGCTATTCATCTCATTAAATAGAGCCTAATCCCAACATTCCCCAAAGAACCATGAAGATGGATGAGTGGTCAGAAACTCCTTGTTCTATTCATAGTGCCATAGAAGATCCTTCTCTAACAGGTATTATAGTGTATAAAGTGTTCTCATAAAAGTCTCAGAGTGGAATGGGCTGAGTCCTGTTGGATACAACACACTCTTAGTGAAAGAAAAATCACCTTAACTAGCCTCTAGGCAGAAGAAGCCTTCAATAAGAGCCTGCTAACGGCTGTGCAAATGGTGGACTCCTCTGACAGCTAACCTTTCGTCAACCAAAATTTAGAATTAATACCACATACCAGCATGCAGAAAATTCTTCTCACCCTGCTCCCATACCTGCCAACATTTTTAGCTCAATGGCTTTCTGCTTCCTCCATCTTTATTCCTCAACCTCCTTGCATCTGACCTGATGGTTTTATGACAGGTTATATCATTTTTTGCCTCAAAATTTTAAAATAAAATATACTCAGTTTCTTTAAGATGCAACAGAAACCATCTCAATGAGTTTCTAGTACTTACTTATATTTGAAAGCTGGCTATAATGGGGAGAAAATATAATCATAGAGAGGCAGGTTATCCAGAAAAGGCACAGGAGAACTGAACTATTTACACCTCAGTCTCTATTCTCTGAGTTTTCCCATTCTCTGGATTTTAGATAAAATACCAGAATGAGGAGCATTTTGCTTAACATAAATAGCAATATGATTTTTGCGGTAGGTGTCAAGAGACAGAAGATACCCAATTAAACCTGGTATGAATAAAGGCCCAATGAGAAAGAGGAGTTTATTTCAGTTCAATAAATATTTTTGAGTACCTGCTAAATTGCATATTCTGCACTGGGAACGAGAAATACAAAGATAAATAAAATATTGCCCTCCATTTAAAGGAGCTTGCTGTCTAGTCGGGGATTCACACAATTCAACATATGATCATTGCACTATGTGGCAAGTGTAGTGAGAGGGAACAGAAGTAAGAAATCCTTATTCATCTCAGGGCAGCATAAGAAGATAAGGTAGTCTGGTGGATTAAAAATAGTTCTGAAATGTAGATACTAATGTTACACACAAAAAAAGTTACTTAATTTCTGGCCTAATGGATCAAATGAGAATTCCACAACACAAATGAAGCCAAAGAAATATGAGATTTATTTTCATCACTCACAACTGGCAATGCACACAGCTCTTTGCTCAGATTCTGAAATTTGATCAAAGTTTTTTTGAATCATTTAGGGAAGCATTTATCAACCTCAGTACCACTGATGTTTTGGACTGGATAATTCTTCGTTGTGGGAGCTATTTTGTGTTATTTCAGGGTCTTTAGCCTTTACCTACTAATTTCTGTGGCATCTATCCTCTCCCTTTCCCATTTACGACAAGTCAAAATGTCTCAAATTACAAAATATCTCTTGGGGGACAAAATCACCCCCATCAAGAACAACTAGTTTAATAAGTTTAGTATATATAAAGACAATCATGTCTAGTTTGTTCATTTTTTTTTTTTCCCAAGATAATCAGTCCCTCGCTAAGGCTTTGTGTAACAATTCAAACCCAGGGACTTGTCATCAATATTGTTATCTTTTCTTAGACAATTTGTACTTGAGACTCAGTGATAGCTGTGGCAGAAACTTCTGACTTTTCTATTATTCATTCTCTTCTCATTCACCCTGGAAAAATAATTCCTGATTTCTAGCTGGGCATCCAGAATAAGATATTCCCTTGTCTTGTCAATGACTTACAAGCAGAATTAGAGTGCACCATTTCCTGAAATGTCCTTCAAAAGAGCTGTGCCTCCTTCTATTCTTTATTTCTGCTACTTCATGTGCATGTAATTGCTGGAGCTCCAGCAGCCATATTTGATTACTAGTTGACCTTGGAAATTTAAGGCACTGGTGTAGGAGCAACAGATGAAGAAAGCTGACATTGTTGTGAGACCTGACCAGCTCTGAATTGGTACTTCCAGACCACTACATGATATTATGGGTCTGTTATTATGGGTGTTTGTTTCTTTCAGCTGAGCCTGATATTAACTAATACAATTGCTTAAGGTAGACATTTATTATATTTCCAAAAGTCTCTGAACCATTACCTTCCTCATGTTAGGAAGCTTGGTCAGTAGTTCTACTAAGGCTTGTACCGAAAATTCCATTTTCTCATCTCCTTCCCTCTTAGTACGCAATACAGGAGGTTTGTTATTTTGGTAATAACCCTCCCACCACCTTTTACTCTATTATTTTAATCATTTAGTTACACTAGATACACTCTTGCTATCCACTTACTAAAAGTCGATATCGCCTTACTCCTATCAGACACACAAAAATGAAACAATAATGCCCAATATTGGCAGAGTTACAAGAAAAAGAATTCCCTCATAGATTTCTGGTGGAAATGTGACATGTTGCCATCTTTTTAAAGCAATCTATTAATAGCTAGTAAATTTTAAAATGCATATACCTTTTCGCCCAACTGTCTACTTCTAAGAAATCAATATTAATGAAAGATATATGTATAGAGATGTTTATTGCTTTTTTTCTCACAGCAGAAAAAAAATAGAAAGAAAAGAATACCTCTCATAAAATAAGGGGCTGAATAAATTTGAGATCCATCAACATACAGCTGGTATTTAAAACCATGAAACTGGATAAAATTGCCTAGGAAATAAGTGGAGAAAGAGAAGAGATTTGAGAACTAAGGGCTGGAGCACTGCAACATTAGGGGGTCAGGAAGATGAAGGGGATCCAGCCAAAGAAAAGGAAAAGTATGGCCAGGAAGGTAGATGGAGAACAAGGAGAGTAATTTCCCAACAGCCAAGAAAAGAAGGAGTTTCAAAAAGAAGGGAGTGACTAGCTGTGCCAAATGCTGCCAAGAAACTAAGTAAGATTAGGACAAGAAGGAATCATTTGATATGGCAACAGAGAAGTCACTGGAGACACTGGCAAAGCAATAACCATGGGTTGGTGGAGATGACAACTTGACTGGAGAGGGTTCTATAGAGAATGGAAGGTGAGTAAATGGAGACAATGAATATAGATAGTTCTGTTTTGTTTTTGTTTTTGTTTTTGTTTTTTGCTGAAAAGGAGAAGAGAGAAGTGAGTCCATGGATTTACAGAGGTATTTTGTTTTTAGTTGCAAAGCAATGCAGCATGTTTTAAATATGTGACTCAAGAGAGAGGGGACAATGGCAGGGTCAAGATCATTGAATATGTAATCTCATAGACAGGTGAGCCTCAGAAATACTGAATGGAAATACTGTCCACTATGACCCAAGAGAAGGCAGAATAGATGGGCACAAATGCAGATATGATGGCACATTTGGTAGAATGGGAAGAAATTCTCCTTGATTGTTTTGATGAACATCCAGCTAAAACCAGAACTTCCCAGACTATGTCACTGATGTGCAGATTCATGAGCTACACACATGCTTATGGTGGTAAGCCACTAAATCTGGGATGATGTGTTATATGCCATTTTAGTGGCAGTAGATATGGATGCAAGAATTGTTCCATGTCAGTACATATAAAGCGGCCTCATTTTATAAAATGATTGCATATAGTATACACCATACATGCTTTATGTTGTTTACTTTACCATTTCCCTACTGCTATTTATTTCAGTTGTTAGTATAAACAATGCTGCAACGAGAAGCTTCCTGCATATATCTCTGCGCACACATGAATCCGTTCAAGAATTTTTAGAGGTGGAAATTCTGGATAAAAGTGTATATGCAGTAGTAATTCCAATAGGTATTGACAAAGTGGACTCTATAGAAAATATCAATTTACACAATTGCTAATAACTTATGAATGCCTATTTCCATGCATCTTCATGTTATCGTTTTTTTTTTCTTTTGCCAGTATGGTAGGTAGAAAAAAATAAATTGCTGTAAATGTCATTTTCTTCTCTTTTATTATACAGTTCTAAAATGAACCCACTATTTCTACTGCTTTTTACTTAGTCGGAATAGCACTTATTTCGCAGTTATCAGGTCTGCCTTTAGAGACACAGAGACCTCCTAGCCTCACACCATCTTCTCAGTGGTTCTATTTTGTCAGTGTTCTCCTTTTGTTGATGGGTTCTCCACTAAATTAAGTAAGTTATGACTAATTTACTACAGAGAAAAAAAAACAAAAACATTCCACATATTTTCAGAGAAATAAGTTATGTTTAAGATTGTTCATTATAAATGGGAATGTTGAAGGATGATTCAAAGAGGCTAGAAAGGAAAAAAGAAACTGAAAAGAGAGAGATGAGAGGACAAATAGGACTTTCAGAAGTCCCTTTTACTCCTACCATATTTCCTAACTTTGACCTCTCGTGGGATTTGTATGTTAAGTGTAATTTACTTTAAAATACTTTAGCATAGACAGTGTAATAAACCCATAAATACTAATTTTCACCTTAGAGCTGATCAGTTGCACGAGCAGGATTCTCATTCTCACAGATCTAAAAAGTCATCCAAATGGAAAGCCATACCAGTAAAAAAATAATAATAATAAAATGTATATATATATATGGTGAATACTAAGATACTGGGGAAGTACTAACAAATATAAAAGGGCTGTGGGTGCACATAGTGAGTGGTGAGTGGTTATAATTCGTGGAGGTAAAATTTGTGCCATTTCATACCTGCCCAATCCCCATACTACTATATCAAACACATATTCATAATATTTATATAATTATCTAATGTGCTATACAATTTTAAACCATGAAACGAGGGGTGGGGGGGAGTTCTTTTATGGCTAAGTGTAAGTAATCTGACTTTAACCCAAGGCTAAAATTGTCTAAAGCATTACTTATTTTGCAATAGATTGTCAGCTTTATTACTTTGTACTCCAAGGGCAATTAGCTTAGATAGTGGTTTCTGATATTTAAGCATTTTTCTTTTGTACATCTAACCAAATTGCATTTGGAATAATAACCCCCTCTGAAGTCAATGGGTCTTTGGAAAAAAGAGTGTGGATGACTGAAGAGAAGGGATGGAGTTCCACTCAGGACAAAGTACTGAAGCTTAATGCAGCCTTTTATCTTCTCCATTAAATAGCCATGCAAATAAGTGGCTCAAGTGAGTCAACCCTCTTGAAACCGATATGATTTCCTGGAGGACTCAAGGAAGCATAATGTCTTTAAGCTCTGAGTTGAAACCCTTAAATAAAGCACTAAGTTGAAAAGATATATTTAAATTCAGCTGTTCATTGTCTTTTCAATTCTATCGCTTTTCTACTTAATGTATTTTTTTCTTTCACACAGAATAAGGCTTAGTTATGAGGAAAAGACACTGGCAGGAGAGACAACCCAGCCATTCAGGGTTTCTAATGGTCTCATCAGATAATCACAAAACATTGGTGCCATTGAGAGAGCACAGTCTGGAGGGCGGGGGTTGGGAGGACGGGGGAATAAAAGCATGATGACATGGCCACAGGCTCCCTCTCTGGGCCTGAGCTGAGATTCTGCCACAATCTTTCCAACCAATTCACTCAAACAATTGTTTTCTTCTTCCCTGAATCAACCAATTATGTGATTGAACTAAAAAACAAGTGGTTGTTTTGACTCTAGGCTCAAGCCCAGTGCTAAATTGAAGTTTGCATTTTACCGTAGTTAAGTTCAATTCACCACTAAATTGAGATTTAGTCTGAGACACAACACAATTACAAATTATGTTCTAAAGCCGATAACTCATCGTCAACTGATTTTGTGGCTTCAAAAATACACCAGCCATGTAAAAATAAGGTAAGCTTGATAGCTTTCTTTGAAAAATCAAAGTCGTCAGTGATCCTTTCCTTGTTTTTCTTTCACCACTGTTTTTTTGTTTGTTAGTTTGTTTTGTTCTGTTATTGTTTTTTAATTGTGATGATTTATAGTTTTCTGGGAGTAGTCAATTCTGGTCCATTTGCTGTTGTTTACAATCACTAGGCATGTTTCCAAGAGTGATTATTTCCCAGTACCATTTGGGGTATTCCATATCTGAGCAATCCTCTCATTACCTTTCCTATTCTTACCTCTACATCTGTCAAGGGACTAAAATCTTTAATGGGGACAAGTATTCATCTGGAGGACCAGAGCTTATCTTGGCTTCCCATAATGTTGCATGCCACCTCCCATCCCCATACTTTTGTTTATCACAAAAGTATTACAGACAAAGTTACCCAAATATCTAGAAGGTTGGCAAAAAGGTATCATTTGTCATGTCAATTTAGATCGGCTGGTTGATGACAGTGGCTTGGCTAGCTATATCAAGGCTTAGTGGGAAAAGGGTGGTTGACAAGCAATGTCCCACATGGTTGAGGAGCACAGCAGGTATTTGCCCTCCTTTCCAGTTCTAAGGTACTGTTCAGGCTCTTGTGCTGGTCAAACAAGTGCAACCAGGAGAAGAAAACAGGATATCTTCTTTATAGGTTCATTGGCATTTGGCATTCACACAATGCTCTTTCTTTCTCCACTCTCAGGGAACAGAGAAAACTTCTCAAGGTGATTTATGTAGACTCTATGACCCAGTAAAGGGACCTTGAGTAAAATCTGAAGACAAGAGGTCTGTAATGAAGTGGCAGAGTTAGAGTGACAGAAGGACCAGAGAACAGATCAAGTTTCCTCCTTGGCCCCACTAATGGTTTCCATGTTGCACTACATGGTTGGGAAATGGCCAGGCCCAGGAGTTTCCACGATGATGGAAAGTGGAAGCATGACACCTGCTTTTTGGAGACAGCTGTCCACTGGCTCTGTTCTTTATACTTACCTCCTGTGAGTCACCCATCCTGGAAAACCCTACACCCACCTTGAGCAGCCTCCAGCATGCTTTCTGGACACCGACTGGTGTTCCTTTTAGACAGAATGCCCTTTCCTAATAAGGATATCTGTGAATTCCCTCTGTGTGTTTATTCAGGTGTTTCTTTTTAATGGCAGTGTTTTGTTATGGTAGGTTAGGACTGGGTTCATGAGTGATCTCGTATCTGTGGTTCTTAACCTTTAATTTTTTTTCCCCTCGAAAATGTTTTGTTTTGGTTTGGTTCTCTGTTTGTCGGTTCTCATTTTCATTTGTTCTCATTCTCTCTTCAAGCCCCACCTCCACCCCTCACTCTCTTCCTCTCCTTGCTATCTCTCATTAAAAAAGCATCTTTTACTGTAATAATCTCTGTAAGTGGCATTACAGCAAACATACACACACCCTTGCTGTGGGCTTCACATTCTCTTTTGCTGTCAGTCTGAAGAGCTGAGTAGCTATTCTCTTTCACCAGTGAAGTGAGGTATAGTGGCAAGAGTGGATCCAGGAGACCCATTCAAGTCAATCTCTAATTTTTCATCTACAGAAAGAGGATAATTCTCCCTGCCCTATTCTGCAGAGTTTTTACAAGGATAAAATTAAGAAATGTTCATGAAATCTCTTTGTAAGTTAAAAATTGCTAGGTACATGTTATTTTACCTTGGCTATCCTTGGCTATTTGAAAATCTGGTCACCCACTATGGTGCTAGTTACACTGCAGGAGGATCTGATTGTCCTTTGTGGCACCTGACCAAAGAACAGCTTCTAGGCAATGCCTATCTCAAGTTGTTCTCACTTATCTGGAATCCTCTTCCCATTCCCAAGAATGTTGTCTAATTTCCTGACATTAACCATAACACACCCACATTCAAGAGGGAGAAGCTACTGGGTCATCTTTGGCAGTCAAGGGAACACCATCATCATTATCAGTATGTCTCCCATATTACTCAGAGACTTTTATCTTGTCCATTCATAAACTTCCTTAGATGCAGGTCAGAAATCTCCAGATACTCTCCAGCCCACTATAGATAAAATTGTATAGGAACAACATGCTTCCAACGTAGAGATTTCTGTTTTGATAGTCTTGTATTTGTATCTTAACTCAAAATTCTCCAATGCTGCATCTGTTTCCCTACTGAATCTTAAAGACAATCAGTGCTCTAATTTAATAAAAATGATAAATTGCATCTAATCTGTGCTATGCTGCTTGAGAACATTTCTCTTTAAAATCTCCTCTACGTTTCTATTTTAAAAACATTTTGCAATAAAAGTCAATGAATATTAACATGATGTAATCCCAAATATCACATAATGTCATCAATTCATATTTTCAATACAGCCGTTCTTCACCAACTGTGGAAATTTGGTTTCTGAAAATCCTCAACGTAGAAGAATTCATAGATGAGCAACAAAAGATTATACAGAAAAAAAACAGGAATAGCTGAGCTAGAGTTCTTTGTAAACTTTAAAAGTTTCTTATAAATACATTCCTATCAATTTCAATGAAACAATAAAGGCAGCACACTCTGTAAGACAGAATTAGTGAGAAGATGAAGTTTTCACCATTTGAAGTTCATGATGGTATGTAAAGTATTTGTTTGGCCTCTCTCCCTAATACTTTTTTCAGGTAGAGACAAAAGTATTTCTGAGCAGGAAGAGGGTCAACATTTTTCATAGGCTTGGCTGTGGGATGGAGCAGGCTGGTTGTCTTTCACCTCCAACCAGGTTGCATGAGACCAGAAAGCAAATATCAAAATGACACCCCAAAGTGCTAAAGGGAAACCAGGGGAGTATGTCTCAAATAGCTTAATTAATGTCATGGGGATTCTTGGTGAAGAACAAGGGCAAGTTATTTAAAACTGAGGCTTAGAGTCCAGTGAGGAGCTGAGGAAGGAGAAAAGAAGCAAGAACAGCAAGAGCTCAGAGCAGAAAAGTCAGATATATGCATTAGCTCCTACACCAGTTTTGCATATTCCAGGTGCACTATTGTATGGAGAAGGTCCATATAAAAGGTTTATCTAAAGACACACACACAAAAAATGAGGAATAATGCATTATTATTATCCAAATTATTTCCAACAAGCAAGACTCACAATTTAGGTACATGAGAAATAACATTCTTTCAGTCACCAAAAAAATGCATATTGGAATTTTGCATAAGAACATGAGGTTGGAGATAATTACTCTTAAATTTCCAAAAGATCCGTTTTCATAGGTAGAATTTCCTTATGCTTCATTTTATATGTTCTCCATATGTGAAAAGGCAAAATAGTTCAAAAGATCCATTCATTCCAAAGAAACTGAAATTTAGAATTGATTTTAAACCTGCCTTAAGGCTGTTCTACTTCTGAAGAAAAAAATTCCTTCACTAGCCTTTGTAATTTTTATTTCAATCATTACATAAGTAATCAAAATTCCTTCTGATGTAAATATTGGTATTTGGAGAGACTTATCTTCTCGTGTTATATTTCTGAATGTCTTTGACTAGAATCCCAGGAGGATATAACCATATTTTTGAATGTTCTGGTTGCTCTAACCACTTACCTATTCTGCCTTTGCAGTGTTAAACAAAGTGTGTATAGAAAGTGTATTATTTTCTGATGGGCTGTTGTAACAAATGACCACCATTTTAGTGGCTTAAAACAGCACAACTTTATTGTCTCACAGTTCCAGAAATCAGAAATACAATAGAGGTCTAACTGGGCTAAAATCAAGGTGTTGTCAAGGCTGTGTTCCTTTCTGGAGGCTCTAGGGATAAATCTTTTTCCTTGCCTTTTCCAGCTTCTAAAGGCCACCTGCATTCTTTGGCTCATGGCCCTCTTCTATCTTCATAGCCATCAATGGAGGATCAAGTCTTTACTCACATCACACTAACTCTCTGTTTCCATATTTTTCACATTTAAAAATCTTTGTGATTACCTTGGGTCCATCCAGGTAGTCCAGAATAATCTCCCTATTTTCAGGTTAGCTAATAAGCAACTTCAATCAACTTTAATTCTATCTGCAACTTTAATTCCCCATTGCAATGCCACATAACATATTCACAGGTTCCAGGGGTTAGGACGTCAACATCTTTGGGAACCACTGTTCTGCCCACCATGTCAGGTTTGTTGAAGAGGAGATAGTCACTAGGGTAAGGTTCCATGTGCCTAATTCAATAGTTATTTATATAAATTGTGTATTGGAATATTTGTAATACATTTGCTAATGGAGGAACTAGAAAATTTTTTCTTCATATTATTAAAATTACATTGGATATGAAGAGACCAGAATTAGTTACAGTGAAAAAAGTAAGATCATTATTCCCATCATCCAAATGTTAGCATGATACCTATGCTGCCCTTTGACCTCATGCAAAGTATGAAACTGACTGCAAAAGAGGTATAATTTGGTCTGTTCCTGTGCAAAGCCAAAGAAGTTTGAGTCTCAGAAGGGCATGACTCTTAAGGAAGGAAGGATAGCCTTCAGGGAAGCAAGTTTCTGACAATAGACAAAAACATTTATCCACCAGTCTAGTCTATTCCTCTTTCTGTGTGTCCTTTAATCAGCTGATGCTTTGTAGATAACACCATCTTTTATGTATTCTGCACTTTCAACTACCCTATGAAGAAAACTAACCCTTTCCTCTAGTCACTTATAATTCCTTTCCAGAAATCTCTTCCCATTCTCACTTCTCCTGCTGTTATATTATACAACATTTCTTTAATAAACAGCATCAATATTTTCAATATCTCGGCAAATTTTCATGCAACTGTATTCATATCTGCCACTTAATAACCAAGCTTCTTGTTGGTCTTAATCTTTCTACTCTCAATTTACCACAGAATTTCATTACATTATGTTTATTGTCGGTATGTTTATTTTCTTTTTAAACAAATTTTAAGCTGGAGAAATGAGTTGTCAAAAGAATCTTCTTGGATCTGTCAAACCAGTTCTCTGACAATTCAGGATAAAAATTACTTCTTAATGGAACTTCTCTGAGATTTCCACCACCAAAATTTTAAATATTTCAGACCAAGTTTCAATGAGAAAAATGTTCCATTTTAGGGATGTGCCTTCCTCATGCAACAAACTGGATACCCATCTGTATTAGTCAGCTCAGGCTGCCATACACAATACAATGGACTGGTTGGCTTAAATGGCAGAAATTTAATTTCTCTCAGTTATGGAGACTGGAAATTCAGAATCAGGGTGCCAACATTGTCAGTTTCTGCTGAGAGCTTTCTTCCTGATTTGTATATCGCTGCCTTCTCCCTGTGTTCTCACATGGCGGGGTGGGGGTGAGGGTGGGGAGAGAGAGAGAGAGAGAGAGAGAGAGAGAGAGAGAGAGAGAGAGAGAGAGTGTTATCCCCAGTGTGTCATCTTTGAAGAGTTCTAATCACATCCCAAGGGCTCCACTTTCATCACCTCATCTAAACCTTATTATCTCCAAGAAGTCCCATTTCCAAATACCATCACAATGGAGCTTAGGAGGATCAATTCAGTCCACAGCACTAACTAAAGAGCAGATTGAGTAAATTCCCAAGATTACAATAGAGCTTCCCATAGGATTTCCATACCAACCAAGAGCAGTTTGTGGTACATGACAGTTGTTCAAAAAATTCTTGTTGGATAAATTGAAAAATGAACAAATGTCTATCTTTACCACTAGACCTGTCCTTCCAGTACCATGGTGTTGCATAGCAAAGACCAGCATGCATTTATTAAGCAAATGAATATGTTAATGAATTAATACTAAATACCCACAGACTCTAGCATTGGAGATCAACTGCATTTGCTGAATGGATCTCACAACCTGCTGCCAAACTTCCTACTGCTCACTATCTGTTCACTGGGTTCTTATTTCCACCATAAAGCCTTTGGTGGTGGAAGCAGGGCAAGGTTTGAATGAAGCAGAACTGAGTTCTAACCTCAAAGCAGTCATGTCATGTTTAGGTAAAATTGAGCAAATCACTGAATCTCTTAGATAATCATCTCTCTGGAAATACAAATATTTTCAAAGGATAGCAATGAGGATTAAGTGACTTTAAACAAAATTTTATTTCACCAGCTTGGAGTAGCATCTCAATAAATGTCTAGCCTCTTCTGCTAGTGGGAATTTTCTCTCTAAAATTTTGTTCAGTGTTAGTGATGTGGTTAATCCAGGTGCTCTGCCCTCTTGAAGAAGACTTCGAGATTCATTCTGCCCAATCCTTCTTCCCCCCGCCTCAGCACATCCAAGGGGCAGGCATGGGTCCTAAGCTCAGCCAATCACACTTTCTCTTAAGACTTTCTCTGCTGAACAGAGTGATGCGAAGACAAAAGAAACTGCTAAAAGTTCATTCATTGCAGCAGTGATACCTTAACAATCACATAATTTTTATCCTGGTTCTTGTCTTATTTTCCAGTCTGATTCTCTGGCCTTCCTTTCAACTATGTGAACTCTCCAGTACCCTTCTAACACATAATTAAGTTACCCAGAGTTAGAGTATCTAGCTTGCAAACACAAAATGCTAATTAAAAATTATATTTTTAAAACTTTAACATTTGACTAAAAAGGCATAAAAGTAACCAGATAAAAAGAAATAGATATTTTATTCATAGGCAGAAATATTTGATATTGTAATGACAAATTTTTATTTCTATAAATTCAATGCAATAGTGATTAAACCATCAAAAGGCTTGTTTCTAGCTAGAATTAAAAATAAAAGAAGAATAACCAAGATAAAATGAGAGATAAATAGTAATATACTGCTAGTAAGGGATTTTAACACCCCATTAACACCAATGTACCAATCTTTCATGTAAAAAACCAATAAGGAAACAGTGGGCTTAAATGACACAGTAAACTCGATGGATTTAACAAATACTTTCATAGTATTTCACCCCAAAGCAGAAAAATATACATTCTTCTCAAGTGCACATGGAACATTTTCCATGTTAGGGCACAAAACAAGCATCAATACATTTAAAAAGATTGAAGTCACATCAACCATCTTCTCTGATTACAATGGTATGAAACTAGAAATCAACTACAAGAAAAAAACTGGAAAATACACAAATATATGGCGCTAAATAATATACCACTAAACAATGAATCAGTTAACAATGAGATCAATGATAAAATCAAAAGATACCCAGACACAAATGAAAATGAAAACACAATGACTCAAAATCTATGGGACACAGTGAAAGGAGTCCTAAGAGGGAAATTCATAGCAATAAAGGCCTATTTCAAAAAACAAAAAAAGCTCTAATAAACAATCTGAACTTACACTTAAAAGAACTAGAAAAATAAAAGCAAACAAAACTTAAAGTGAATAGAAAGAAGGGAATAATAAAGATCAGAGCAGAAGTAAATGAAATAGAGTCTAGTAAAACAATACAAAAGTCCTGGACCAAATATTCAAAGAAAAATTAATGCCTATCCTTCTCAAACTATTCCAAAAAATTCAAGAAGAGGGAAAGCTCCCTAAATCTTTTTAAGAGGCCACCATTATCTTGATTCCAAAACCAGACAAAGATGGTACAAAAAAGAAAACTATAGGTTGATATCCCTTATGAACATTGATGCAAAAATCTTCAACAAAATATTAGCAAACCAAATTGAGCAATACATTGAAAATATTATACACCATGATCAAGTTGGATTTATTCCTAGGATGCAAGGTTGGTGCAATAACCACAAATCAATTAATTTGTATCATATTAATTTAGTAATGTAATATATCACATTAACAAATTGAAAGATAAAAATCATATGATCGTATCAATAGGTGCAGAAAAATCTTTTGACAAAATCCAGCATCCATTTAAGAGAAAAATTCTCAGCAAAGTGGGAATAGAGGGAACATACCTCAACATAATAAAAGCCATATATGCCAAACCTACAGCTAATATCATACTCAATGGAGAAAGGCTAATAGCATTTTCCTTAAGGTCAGGAACAATACAGGAGTGCCCAATTTCACCACTTCTGTTCAACATTGTGTTGGAAGTCCTAGTTATAGCAATCAGACAAGAAAGAGAAATAAAGGTATCCAAGTTAGAAACGAAGAAGTAAAATTGTCATTATTTGCAAATGACATGATACTATATAGAGAGAACCCTAATGATTCCACCAAAAAACTATTAGAACTGATGAATGAATTCAGTAAAGTAGCAGAATGCAAAATTAATATTCAGAAGTCAGTTGTATTTTTATACACCAATGACGAATTTTCAGAAAGAGAAATTAAGAAAACAATCACATTTACAATTGCATCAAAAACAATAAAATACCTGGGAATCAAATTAACCAAGGACGTAAAAGACCTATTCTCAGAAAATTATGTCATCACAAAAAAAGAAATTGAAGATACCATGCTTATGGGTAGGAAGAATCAACATCATTGAAATGGCCATACTATCCAAAGCAATCTATAGATTCAATGTAATCCCTATCAAAATACCAATGGCATTTTTCAGAGAACTAGAACGAATAATCCTAAAATTTATAGGAACCATAAAAGATCCCAAGTAGCCATGGTAATTTTGAAAACGAACAAAGTTGGAGGTATCACACTACCTGATATCAAACTATACTACATGTCTACAATAATCACAACAGCATGGTACTGGCATAAGAACAGATACATTGATCAATGGAAAAGAACAGAGAGCCCAGAAATAAATCCACATCTATATGCTCATTTAATATATGACAAAGGAGGCAAGAATATACAATGGGGTAAAAACAGTCTCTTCAATAAATGGTTTTGGGAAAAATGGACATACATGCAAAAAAAAAAAAATGAAACTGAACCACCTTCTTATACCATATACAAGAATAGACTCAAAATGGATTAAAGACTTAAATGTAAGACGCAAAACCATAAAACTTCTAGAAGAAAACATAGTCTCTCTCTGATGTTACTACTAGTAATTTCTTTTCAGTTATATCTCCTCAGGCCAGGGAAAAAAGTAAAAATAAACAAATGAGACTACATTAAACTAGAAAGGTTTTGCACAGCCAAGGAAACCATGAACAAAATGAAAAGACAACCTACTGAATGAGAGAAGATATTTGCTTAGGATACATCTGAAAAGGGGTTTATCTCCAAAACATATAAAGAACTCATACAACTTTACAACAACAACAACAACAACAAATAAATAATCCAATTTAAAAATGGGCAGACGACCTGAATAGGTATTCCTCTGAAGAGAAAATACAGACAACCAATAGGCATAGGAAAAGACACTAAAGGTCACTGATCATCAGAGAAATGCAAATTAAAACCACAATGAGATATCACCTCACACCCGTCAGAATGGCTGTCATCAATAAATCAAAAAATATCAATAAATCAATTGTACCAATTGTAAATTGGCACAGCCACTATAGAAAACAATCTGGAGGTTCCTCAAAAAAATAAAAATGGGTCTAACCTTTTGACCCAGCAATTGTACTTCTGGGTATTATCCAAACAAAAACAAAACAATAATTCATAAAGATCTATGCACCCCTATGCTCATGACAGCACTATTCGCAATGGCCAAGATATGGAAGCAATCTAAAAAACCACCAACAGATGATTGGATAAAGAAGTTATGGCTCATATATACAATGGAATATTATTCAGCCATAAAAAAGAAAGTCTTACTATTTGCAATGATACGGTTGGACCTAGAGGTTATGCTGAGTGAAGAAAGTCAGACAAATAAATCAAATAAATATCTTATGAGTTCAGTGATATGTGGAATCTAAGGAACAAAAAGAACAAACTAATTGAAAAGAGACTTACAAATATAGAGGACAATCTGGTGATGGCTGGAGGGAAGAGGGGTTGGGGGGAGGAGCTGGGAGAAAGGGATAAAGGTTTAAAAAATACAACTTAGTAGTTGATAGATGGTCACGGGGATGGGGAGCGCGGCATAGGAAATGTTCCCAGCAGTAACGTATGGCTATGTAGAGCCAGAGGAGAGAAAAAGCAATTAAGGAAAGGGTTTCATAAACTATATAAATGTCTAACCAATGTACTGTATACTTGAAACTAATAATAAAATAAAATGAAGTAAAATGTTAAAAAATAATTTAAAAAGTTAAAGGAGACTTAGCTCTTCTAGATATTGAAAGGATTATTATGTCTTAAATTATCAAAATTGCAGTACTAGATTATTCAATTAAAGATACATTAACAGCTATTTTGAAAAAAATAACTTCATGTATCAAAATAAATTCCAAAGAGATCTAAAATCTAATGTGAAAAATAATCATAAAAATTTCATAAGAAAAATATATTAATGTATTTATGATCTTGGATTGGGGAAAGACTTTCTAAGAGTGGTACAAAAACTAAAATCATAAGGGAAAAACTGATTAATTTGACTAAATGTTTTTAAAAGTCTCTATAGAACAAAAATAACAAATACATGACATCTCAACTGAACTGATTTCCAGTTTTCTCTCAGCCGTATAATAATATCACTGCCAATCTACCATTTAATCACTTTAATCAGTTTCTTGAAATTATAGTAAAAGTTGTAGTTCAGCAGTTAGTTATACAAATTCAGGAATCTGTTGACAATCACCTTGAACTTAAACATGTGCATTATTGAAATATGTGTGAAACAACAAAGATAGTTATTTTTGTCATTTTTTAAGTTAAATTTATTGGGATAACATTAGTTAATAAAATTATATAGATTTCAAGTGTACAATTCAATAACATATCATATGTATATATCACATTGTGCATTCACCACCCAAAGTTAAGTTTCCTTCCATCACCATACAAAGATAGTGTTTTAACATACATATTATATGTCAAGGTAGGTGCTTTACATTTATTGTTTCATTTAGTTATAACAAATCTGTAAAATAAATACTACTATTATATCCACTTTACAGATGGAAAAATTGGAAGTTGGAGAGGTTAGCTTACAGACATAGTCATTAAACGGCAGAGTGAAGACCACACCAGGTCTGTGTGTGAACTAAATGTGTTTTCTTAACGGCTTCATCGCACTGCCATAATGAAGTGGAGCTATAAGGTAAATTTGGAAGGCTTACTAAACATGATACAAGATGCTTCCTATGATTCTTTGCTTCTCAATAAAAAGCAAGCTTCATTACACACTCAAACACACATTCATTCATTCAAAACCTTTATTGAATGCCTACTATGTGCCAGGTATAGTTCTAGAAGTTAGTAACTCATTGGTGAATAAATTAAAGTGTCAGTATCTGACCTCAAGAGAGGAAATAGTATAAAACAAATGACACATAATATGTCAGATGACAATAGATGCTATAGGGAAAAAAAGCAATCAAGGTGATTAGAGAGGGATATAGAGAAGGCGGGGTGCTCTGTTTTAATGGTCAAGGAAGGCTTCATTTGAGCAGATACCTGAGGGATGGTTAGGGAGCCAAGCAGATCTCTGAGAGTAATGAGCATACGAATTGCAAGCATAAAGTCATGAACCCAGTGGGCATGCTTGAGGAGCAACATGGAGAGCAGTATGGCTAGAGTGAGCCAGGGTCAGAGTGTTCAGGAATAAAGTCAAAGGTATAGCAGGAGCTAGAACTATGTCTACCTACCACGCTCATGAAAAATCTCCCAGTTCTGGCGTCTATGAGACAGGTCTGGGCTGACTTTCAAGCAGAAAGGCATGCTCTGATGTTCTCAAAAGAGATCTGCATGATCTAAGACTCGAATCGCCTAGTCCTGCTGTCGTCAACCAGACACACTTGGCCCTTATGAAATGGGAAGCCAGAAGGTATTTATGATTGACTTATACATCTGCTAGATAATCTCTCCCATTATTGTTTTTATCAAGCAGAGTAGACTAAACAGTTGAAATGATCAATTAGCTTAATTGTGACTTGGAGCCATTTTCCCTATCGTGAAATAAATTCTCTGTACACTGACTAGGGTATGCGTAAGAGATTTACATGGAATATTGCTACCATGATCTTGGTTTAGAATTACTCTGATTCTTCTCCTTGAGGGTTTCTGTTAAAACTTAACATGCTTAACTCTTAGTATTGAGGGAAGCAGCATTGTAAATTCTGCAAATAACATTTTATTTTTTAATTCTGTTCAGCTGTTGTCAGATGTCCTATTAAAGTTTGTCATTAGAACCTAGGTCTGGTCAAAATCAGTATCAAAAGATGCTTTTTGCCAGGAAAGACTGAGGGATTAGTAGGTAACCTTTAAAAGAGAAGATTTGTTGTTTACTGGACATGAATTATTGTACTAATAAATTATATTCCTAAAGAGCAGGGGTTGGCAATTTTTTTTAATAAAAGGCCAGATAGTAAATATTTTAGGCTTTGAGGCCATGAAAGACTCTTATAAAACTACATAACCCAGTGTGAAAGGAGTATGTAAAGAAATAAGCATGGCTTATTCCAATAAAACTTAATTTTCAAAAGAAAGTGGCAAGCAGATTTAGCTCACAGGAGATGGCTTGCAGACTCCTGCTAAGAGTCTCTGGTTGTTTACTTCTGTAAGTGCTTTGGAAAATAGGTATAAAAGTAACACTGTTTCTTTCTTTGCTTCCCCTCCTCATGAATATCCAAACTAAATGTAATTATCACAAAACCCAATCAAGCTGAAATAAATACAAATAGAAATAATAAGTGAGGCTCAGGGTACAGATAATGCCTACAGTCTTAGGACAATGTAAGATATACATGATGCACTACCATGGTAGGGAACATTCTGCTTATGCAAGAGGCCATAGTGACTCGTATTAAGATAAGCTTCTGGTCAGTCATATTCTTCCACCCTCCTTCTTTGTTCAGATTTGTGATATCTGCTGAATATTTTGAGGGTTGCTATGATACTAGCATCAACCTTCTAATTATCACAGACTTTCCTATGTGAAGCAGAAGGAATTTGCTAGCTGTCGAGTCCCTCCCGGGCATCTCCGCAGCCCTGATGTATCAGCTCCCTCAGGTATTCCAGGACCTCTCCACACAGCACCCACAGCAAATTCCATAGTTCTGTGGCTAAGCTAAGGTCACCAAGACTATGATTGCCGAGGAAGAGGAAAGAGACAGAGACAGAACTGCTTCACATATTTGTTCAACCCAACTCTAAACTCTTGGAGGATCACAGTCATATGCTGTATTTCTCTGCCCTTTAAGAGGCTAGCATGGACCTGTCTGCATTATTTGATGCTCAATAAATTCTGGTTGAAAGGAGATACCCAAGACACTGCTGCCACTTATCTAATGATCATTCTGAACATTTGATGTCTCTATAGTCAGCAGACTTCACTGACCTTCTGCTCCAACCTCGTCACATACCAGCTGGGAAATAAGCCCAAGGGTAAGATGCTTTACATGTTGGAGAATGTCAGAATTTTGCTTTTATGGCCCATAAGCAGATAAATTTAGCGATTCTGTAGCATTAAAATCAGACACAATGGGTCCTCAGTAACTATCAGTGATGGTAGAAAACCCCAAAACAGAAATAGAGAAAATGTAGTCTCGTGAGACCTTTGTAAAGCACGTATTCCCCTTCCCTTTTCACCAAGAGTCCCCCCCCTCCACCCCCCACCGGCCCCTTTTAAGATTATAGTAACAGATTGTAAAAAGGCACTGGTTGCCCCACATGCTGGAGGATCTGTTGTCAACTCAGTACCGCCACCACTCTAAGACTGGTAATCGCATTTCACAAATTCCCTTCCCCACATGTTCCAGGTTAGAGTTTACCAAGGAGAGGAACTCATAGATGTTTGCAATACACAAGTGAAGCAGAGTCATTATTATTCTCCAGAGGTGATTGCAGGCAGATGTGGAGGCAGAGTGGAGATTGCTGATGGTTTCCAGAGAGCTCTTGAGAACCACCTGCTCTTTCACAGCAGACTGAGGCAGTTAATGAAACTTCTCTAAGTTTCCTCAGAATTGAAGCAGCTTCCAGGAAAACTTTTGAGAACCACTTGCTTAGGTACTCCTGGCTGAGATCACCAGTGCTGACAACCCTGACCTCTAGTAGCAGCTTTCCTGATCTCTGTGTCTCCAGGTTTTCCATGAAAACCCTTAATTCTACATTAAAACACTTAGGCATGAAATCAGTACATATTAAATTAAAGAGAGGATCCAATGATGAGCCAAGTGCTGTATTCCATTGAATCAAAGATGCTACTGATTATAAAACATACAGATATGATTAAGAAAAAAATTACCAAAAATTATGTAGCTTAATATGAAGTCCCTCCATAAAGCTGGGACAATAACCAGCTGTATCTCCAGTGAAAATATAGATGAGAAATGAACAGGCTTCACAGAAAGGGACAACAAGAAAACGTGCATGTCTGAATATTGTCAATGGGGGAGGGAGAAAATCTCCCTGAAGAATTTGAACTACAAGCTGCCCATGAAACTTTGTGGTTTGTATTTATACTTCCAACATATACTTCCAAATCCTGAAGCAGAGAATTTAGTGGTTTGGGGTTGGTGATGCCCTCATGGCTGTCTAGAGCAAGGCAAGCCCTCCCTAGACACCTTACCTCCCGTTCAGGTGAGCAGTGATTGTACTGACCTCAACTGAAGATGCACTCTCATCTCACAGACTCAGAACATGGAGGGAAAAAACAACTGTGTGTTGATGAAATATTTTGGCCAATGGCAGTTTACTAGCTGCATTCCGTGAGTTCCCCACTAAGAAGCTTGAGAGTATCCCCTTCGGATTCATGACACAGAGCCAAGCAGTTAATTAGCAAAGAGTTCAAATCCTCTGCTTACAGAGACTCTGTGATCTGGCTTTATCTAAGTCTCTAGACCTACTGGCACAGCCTTCAAACTCTGGTCACACTCTATGTTCCAACTTCTTTCAGCTACTTCCAGTTCTCTGGACTCAATGAATGGTCCCACATTTCTGAGCTTTAACACATGTCATTCCATCTGTTCTGCTGTCCCTTCTGTCCTTTGTGGGATAGTTTACTCATACTTTCCAAATTCAGGTGAGCATTGACTCCTTGGAGATGCTCTTTCTAACCGAATCGGTTTTTGTGCTCCTTCCATAGCACAAGGGCATGGTACTTACTGTTTGCTAAGGATCAAATTTAATAAAACATAAACTGACTGGCATACAGTAGATGCTCTGTAAATGGAAGTTCTCTTCTCCCTTTCTTAAGGGCCTTGAGTATTCAGTACAATTCCGCAAAATACATTGTCAGCCTCAGTACTGAGGACAGAAGGATGAATAAGACACAGTCCCTGCTTGCGAGATGACACAGAGTGAGAGAGAATAAAAGAAAATCAGCTATTTATTTCATTCATGTGACACAGTGTTACAGGAATACATGGAATGGCCTGGGTCAAGCTGCTTGTATGGCTCAGGAAAACGTGCTAAGGGTAGATGTCTGAAGAGCATCTCAGAGGCCTAGTTGTCATTAGCCAGGTAGTGCAGAGGTGGGAAGAAGTTTGTAAAAAAAGACGTAAGAGCATGAGAAAAGAACTGTAAGAAGTGATGTGATCAGAGGTTAAATGTTTGTATCTTTGTATCCCAGAGCCCAGCACAGTATCTGGCACATGGTGGGAAGGGTGGATGAAGGAAGGAAGGGAGGAAGGAAGGACAGAGAGAGGGAGAGAGGAAAAGAGTGTCCTGCATTTGTCAGCTCAGTTGGTTTGTGGGCAAACAGAGCCTGTCACTTAGCAGTAAAGCAGCTAAAGGGAGAGAAAAAAGGAGGGGAA
>CM053503.1:54361835-54455153 GCA_028627145.1 Eidolon dupreanum | reverse complement strand
ATCTTTGTATCCCAGAGCCCAGCACAGTATCTGGCACATGGTGGGAAGGGTGGATGAAGGAAGGAAGGGAGGAAGGAAGGACAGAGAGAGGGAGAGAGGAAAAGAGTGTCCTGCATTTGTCAGCTCAGTTGGTTTGTGGGCAAACAGAGCCTGTCACTTAGCAGTAAAGCAGCTAAAGGGAGAGAAAAAAGGAGGGGAAAAGGGAGAGGGAGAGGGAGAGAGAAGAAGGAGGGAAGGAAGGAAGGAAGGAAGGAAGGAAGGAAGGAAGGAAGGAAGGAAGGAAGGAAGGAAGGAAGGAAGGAAGGAAGGAAGAAGCAAAGAAAGGGGGAAGGAACTCTTTGGGGGAGGATTTGTAAAATTTATATTTGATTGTTCTTGCTTCATACTCTTGATCCAACTCCCATTTTTTCTTAACCAAGGTTCCAATATGCCTGTCAAAACAAGAGAGACAGCCTTTTTTGCCACATGAAAGCAGCAGGGAGCTGCGTTCGGTTATATGCTGGTAAATGCTTAACAACTTGCTCTCTGTAAGAAAAACAAAAGCCCTGATTCATAGCATTTGCCAATTTCTGTAGTGTAAATACTCACCTGACCAATTTCAAGCTACTAACATTACATGACTAAATGCTGAGTTGGGAAAAAATACTGCAATCCATTTTTTAGGAGTTGTTACAAAGGGACCCCAGCTCACCACTGTCTGTGTGGGCATTTCAAAAATGTAGAAGACTCAGAGACAACAACTGGTAGCTAGAGCATTGTGCATATCAGGTCATAGGGACTAACTTCTGGAAGCCCCGGCCAACTTTCTGGAGGCCCTGGCCAGCTTTTACAGGAGGCCACCTTTCTGATCATCCTGAAAGTTCACACTGTTCATGACCTGAGCCTTGTGGGAGGTGGCTTGGACAGAAGCTACAGTGAAGATATCATAAGGTCCCAGATATTCAATAAAGCTCAGCTGCACTTTGGGTGGAATCTAAAGTCCAAAGCCACAATCCCCTTTCGATGGCCTGGAAAACTGAGAAGCATCTCTCCTGCTCTAGCTCTGGCAGCAGTTATGCCTGGAGCTGCACATACAGGGGACGCCCTCTGAACGTGTGCTGAAGGAATTATGGCACTCTGCTGTGATTGGCAGGTGGCCAAGTCCCCACCAGCATAGGAGAGCAGAGAGGGCTGGTGATCTGAAATACTTATAAGTATCCAGGAGTGATGGGGATATTTATATGACGTGGAAGATAGCAATGGGTATGAGTGAAGGGTTAGAATGCAGAGGAAAATTTAGGCTTATTACAAGAAATGGCTAAATTTTGTCCTCCCTTCCTTCTTTTTCTTACCAGCTGGGAGAAAATGGTGAGTGGGTACAGAGGTAGTGGGAGTAAAATAAAGAAACTCTTTATAAGCAAACAAACAAAATGTTGTGGTTCATGGGCATAAAACTGAGCCCCTTCCTTTTACCAGACAAATATGGGGTTACCTCACCCCATCCAACACCCTGCTGCTTATTTGGTCCTGGATTTAATCAGAGCATTCAGGCAGATCATAAAAATGCTGAGGGATATGTCCACACAAAGACTCGAACATGGGTGTTTGCAGTAGCGTTATTTATAAGGTGGAAACGAGCCAAATATCCATCAACCAAAGAAGGGATAGCAAAATATGGCATATCTCAACAATGGAATGTTATTTGGTTATAAAAAGAAACCAAGTACTGATGTATGCTACAATATAGATGAATCTTGAAGACATTATGCTAAATAAAAAAAAAGGTCATGTATACTCACATATGATTCTGTTCATATGAAATCCCCAGAACAGGAAAATCTATGAGACAGAAATTAAATTAATGGTTGTCTAGGGCTGAGGGCAAGGTACAGAGAAAGAGTGGGTCATTGCTAAAATACTTTTTCTTTTTGAGCAGATGGAAATGTTCTAAAATAGACTGTGTTAATGGTTGTACATATCTGTGATTATACTAAAAACCATTTGAATATAAACTTTAAATGAGTGAATTATATGGTATATAAATTATACCTTAATAAAGCTGTTTGGTTTTTTTTTTAGCCAAGGGAAGCTGATCAGAGTATAAGTCTTTGCTTCATCCCCTCGCCTAATTACCATAGTGAAAGCATAGCACTGGTGTTTATAAGCAGCCAGGTGCTTGGTGTTCAGAGCAGCCAGGCTTTCTAAATGATGAGTATAGGATCTCTCGGTATACTGAAGTGAAACTCTTCAGACATTAAAACCAAATGGTACAGAATACACCTAAAGAGAGATTAAAAGTAAACAGAGCTACGTAGCAACTATCCCCCCAGTTATCCAGTTCAGACACGCAGGAGTTATCCTTGACACTTCCTTGTCCCTCGTCCTCACTTAGTCTGTGGATGGTGCCTCCTAAATACTTTAGATTTCTTCACTTGTCTTCATCTCCACGGCTCACATTTAATCCAAGTTATCACCTGAATACTCAGCAGCCTCCTAACCATCTCTCTGCTTTCCCTCCTGCCCTCTGTGGCTTATTCTCCATATTGCAGTCAGAGTGAGCTTCCTGAAACCCAAATGTGATCAAACCCACAGTAAGAAGGCACCAGGGAACGGGCAGTTGCCCTAGCAGAAGATAAGGTGTGGCTGAAAGTGGTAGCCAAGGAGCACGTCATAGAAGGTACAAGGACCAATTAAGACCTGTAGAGGCCTGAAGCAATAAGAAGGATACAGTGCTGGCCTCCAGATAAAGTTAACTTTTAAATAAACAATCCTAAGCCATAAAATAAATATAAGAGTACAAGAAGTTCTGATAGTTTCCCCAAGACATTGAATAATTTGAAAAGAAAAAAATACAGTGCTTGGACTTGCTGGCACACTAAATACACATATATGTGGCCTGTCTTTGGAATAACACAGCAGTTCAAGGTTGAGAAGGTGTTCCTCATATAGGAACTTGCTTGAAAGTAGAAGACGTTTATTCAGTCATCTATCCCTTATTGAGTGCCAGCTGTATGAGAAATGCCACGCTCAGCAATTTTGCATACCTCATTTTTTAATATTAACAGCAGTACAATTTCATAGTGATTTGGCGATAAATTCCATCCATTCCATCCCAAAGAGAAGAAATCAGAGTTTGGCAACATCTGCCTAGACTGTGGACTATGTTTTACAAATGAGACAACAAGTGTATTGGTTGAGTCCACCAAGAAGCAGAATCCAAGACAGGTTAGGCATGTGAGTGATTCATTGAGGAAAGAACAGGAATAAGCACAGAGAGCCTTCAAACCCGATGTAGGTCTGACCACTGTAAGGAAAAAGGGGAATGGAGGGGTATCAGGTAGGAAGAGTCTAAATGTGCAGTACAGTTTCAAGAAAGGCACAGCCAGGCTTAGGGGGGATCCTCAAACCAAAGCTGCCCACTAGAGAAATCTCACGGGCATCCAGAAAGGGTTTGCTTTGATCTCCTTCTGGGAAGAGCCTATGGGAAGCTTGGCTAGGGTGGATCCAGGGCAGCTCCTATGGGCAAGGGGGGAGGTGTAGAGGAGGGTGGTGGGACATGTGTCAATTATGTCTCTGTGGCAGAGGATCTGCGTAGTATGTTTCCATGGTTGCCATATCGAGGAATTAGATAATTAAAATGAATTTTCCTATTCACCTAGCTGGTTAAGCTGCGAAACTCTGATTCAAATCCAGGCTTTTTAGGTCCATATTCTATTTTTTTTTAAAACTGTGCCATACAGATTTGTTATTTGGGATGATGTTTCCAATTCCTTGTGGAATATTAGGCCACTTGAATTTATCCCTTAAAGTTTTAATAACAAAAATAAATAAAAAATAAAAAAAGGTTTTCTTTTAATGTGTTGCAGTCAGCTCACTTAGAAGCTGGAAAGTTTTGCCAAATACCTGGTTGTCCAGTGTAGAATTTTATACAGGTTTCTGGGTATGAGCTTGAGCCAGAAGAAAACCTGACACCCTTGAAAAGTAACCAGGCATCTTTGTAGCTCAGGCATCTCTGAAATCGAACTTGTATTCTTGTTGGAGACACAGCATGCCATAAAATATCTTTCTAGGAGCTGATGCCATATGACAATGAACAAACACCAGCTTCTGACTGTGGAAGGTGTGCTTTTCTGCCACATTCTGCATCCTCTTTCTCCCCTGCTAAGGAAGAGGTTTAATAGCACAATAAGCTATCAAAATTGTGCTGTCAATGATAGCAAAAGACAGGTTTGCTAAATAGATGCCATCCTCCAAGGAATTCATCCATTCCACAAATATTTATTGACTACTTACTGTGACCCAGGAACTGGAAATGCAGTGTTGAACATGGGGACAAACAAGGCCCTTTTTTTCCCTACAGTAGGAGGAGAAAAGACAATAAACCACAAACAACATTCAATAGCAGTGACTGCTATGAAAAATATAAAACATCACAAGGGACTCAGGAGTGATGGGGAAGGCAGTGGTGCTTCAACATGGTCAGGGAAGGCTTCTAAACTTGGAAATGTAAGAATGGAGCCAGCCATGTGAGGAGGTAGGGGAGACTATCCCAGGCAGAGGGAACCTCAGAGAGAAAGGACAGCACCCAGAGGCAGGAATATGTGCCTTGCATTTGAAGCAAAGCAATGAAGGTCTGGGTGGCTGAAATCTGGGGAGCACACAGAAGGTGTCATGGGTCAGAGGGTTAGATAGGGGTCAATACACACAAGACTGTAAATCAAGATAAAGATTGGATTTAATTCTTAGGTGCAACGTGAAGTCACTAGAGGGTTTTAAGCAGAGTGGTGCTGGGAGTCAATTTGGTGCTTTGGGTAGAAAGCACTAAAGTGCTTTACCTCTATTATTTTATTTACCTTTAAATAAAATAATACAGGTAAAGCACTTTATTGTTTGGCAGGGATTACAATGGTCCAGAGGAAAGATGATGGTGGCAAATGGAGAAGGAGGCAAGATGTGCTAAGATTTTAAAAACATCTTTGACCTGCTCCTACAGAAGCCTATAAATCCAATCTCATCTATGTAAGATGGAGGCTGAAATAGTGGTCTCTTAGCCATCTTCACACAGGGTGTAACTTGGACGGTCAGTAGGATGCAGCCTGGACCTAGGGAGGAGTGAATGTTCTTAACAAAAAAGAGAGAAAGAAGCCAAAAGCATGGTCCAACCTTGATTGTGTTTGGTTGAAGGAAGATCTAATTCAAAAAGCAAAAACCTATTAAACTCCATTTTTTTGGATTTGGGGTGTGTTTGGGACCACCGTTGGTAAGATTATGTCTTTTTTGGTAAGGGACTGTGAATGCACACCCTTGGAGACACTACAGGACACAGTAGTGAGTTATATAATACCAATATTGGCTACTGATTATAGACGGCTTTCTATGTAGCAGGCACTGAAGTGCTTTACCTCTATTATCTCACTTAAATCTTATAACTATCATGTAAGATTCTTATCCTCATTTTGTAAATGAGGTAACTGAGACAGAGAAGCTAAATCACTAAACCTGATTAGTATCACTTTAAAGGCTCTCTTCTGCTAAATATGAGTGGGGTTCTCCTAACACTAAGGATGTTGAAAGCTCACCCAGCAATCCATTGCTGTCCTGCATTTAGGAGCACCTGGGCCATTCTTAGGGAGTTCTGCTAAGACACACAGCCATGGTGCACAGATCTGAACTTTCCCACAATGGCCATTGCTGATATATCATGGCTGTCAGAAAGACCCGACAGAAGACCTTCAAAGGTGCCCAGGCCTCAACAATCAGAAATTTGTGGTCCACCAATGTCATAGCTCAGCTCTAAACAAGGTACTGCTTACCCTCACAGTAACAAAACACTTAGGAACAAATTCATTCAACCGTTATTTATTGGCCTACTACATGCTATGTACTATACTGGACCCTGAAGGTAATCAAGAACAGGGTAATTCCCTGCCTTCAAGATTCTTACGGGTTAGCAGGGATACTGACAGGCAGACAGGCTGAAGTTCATAAAACAAGAGAATTAACAACACAGAATATGTGTGTAAATAGTTAATCCGAAAATTACAGAACGTGGAGATATGTGATAGCTGAATAGAAATTAGGGTCTAAAATCCATGGACACTTAGAAAAGGATTTAGGAGGAAAAAAGAGGAAATTATTGAGGCCACTATAGAGGAATCTTGAGTACTTCTAGGGATTCTAGACATCTCACTGAAAAGGGTGGCATCTGGCAGTTTTTCTGCCTGAGGCCATTATCCTCTTTTGAGGCTAAAAAGCACCCACAATCTGCTGTATGATGCTAATAACACAAGACACCATTTTACTTATGATTTCTATTCTGCCCAGGAGAGATGGATAGCAAATCTGATAGCACACAGAATGGAGGAAAATATGTTTTGGGGAAGCTCCCAGGATGAATCTGACTGCTTGTAATAACTCTTCATGAGTTATCAAAACAACAGTTGTTTAGGGATCAATAATTTATGAATTGACAAAGAAAGACAAATCTCCTTTGGCAGAAGGGGAAAAGTTGGGAATCTGAGAACTCTGAGGTCTTATTACCCATCACCCTCATCCACCCCACTCTCTCAGACATATGAAAGATTTGTGGGTCTTCTATGGTAAAAGAGTCATTTTGATAGGGAGGGGAGGAAAACAAGGAAGATTCTAGTAAAGGTCTCCCCTTTCCTTCTGACTTAGAATTTCTTATCTGTGTCATATCACAGAGGTGGAGACATTTTTTCCAGAGAACTACATTAAAATATTTTCTGGAAAAGAGAATTGGAGAGTCCAGGAGTCCCTTTCCTCACCTCATTGGCATGGATTGCTAGTTCTTTGACACTTCGGAAAGACCGGTGAATCTGGGATGATAAGAAAAGGAGGCTAGTTCTAGGTTGGTACCTCCTCATGACATCAGTCATCTGGAACAACCAACTGGAACATACCTTCTTTTCCCTCTGATTAAGAAAAACTCTTCTATAAGTAAGAATATTGAAAGCTATTTAAATTGCAAATACTTTTATTTTATTGGTTGTACCTTATTAGTTCTATTTATGATCGTTTTTATTTATTGGAGGATTTTATTTTCATGTTCAGCTCCACTAGTCTTAGCCTTTGTAGTTTCCACCTTTGGTTTTATACATAACTAAGCCTTTACATCTCATATTATAAATTATTGATGTATATTTCTTCTAATCCTTTAGCACTGATTTATTCTGTTTTTGTGTGACATGAGATAATGATCTAATTTTATTTCATTTTTCCATATAATTAAATGATTTTCCCACTTATTGTTTTATCCGTTCCTTCAATAATTTGAAATACATCTTTATCATATACTAAATATTTTATATACTCGGATGTGACAGGTTGTATTACTGTAATCTTGCCAAGTATTCTGAAGCACCTCTGTGATACCCTCCCTGCAGGAGAATAAAACATATCCTGTTGAACTCAGGTATAGCCATATAACTTGGTCAGTGAAATGAACAGGAGCTTTAAGAGCCAGCTTCTTCTTCTTTTTCTTTTCTTCTCCTTCTTCTCCTTCTCCTTCTCCTCCGCCTCCTCCTCCTCCTCCTCCTCCTCCTCCTCCTCCTCCTCTTCCTCCTCCTCCTCTTCTTTTCTAACAACACCATTAATGTCTCTAGATAGATAATGCTCCATCAGCCCAGGTCCCAGGATGAAAGCAACATGGAAGAGAGCTCAGGGGACTCATGTTGGATATACAGCATGGACAAAAAAATAGACCTTAGTTGTAGAAAACTACTGAGGTTTGAGGGATTTTGTTACCACAGCACAAACTAGTCTGTCCTAAAATGTATTTCTGGACTCTCTTATGCCTACTCTTATACTAAAAAAGAATTTCAATACTTAATTAGCTAGACCTCACCCAGCTAAGACTGAAATAAGCATAATCTTTCATCTGGAAGCCCTGGGAAACAAATTAAGAAAAAGATATGTTCAAATCATTCCCTCAAAGGTTTACATGTTTGTTATTTTTCTTCCTACCTTTGTCATTCCAGAATGCAGAGTGACAAGCTGTGGGGATTAAAAAGGAAGGATAAATACTTAGGGAAAAGCAGAAGAGTTGCATTAAAATTGTCTTGAAAACACTCATTTTTAGAGTTTTGGTATTATCTTTCTTCCACTAACACAGGAACTCTGGCAACAGAATGGGTTCTCATGGGGATGGCTACATCGCCATTTCACCTATGACCATTTCGGTCTGTCATTTCCTCAGCTTGGACCTGAAATGCAGCTCCATGTCAAGTGGCAACACTGGATTGCCAGAAGTGGTGTAGGAGAGCAAAGAATGGAATTCACCTAGAAAAATGCTAAAAGATGGTGAAGCAGGAAGTCAGTAAAAATTTGCCCAAATCCCATTTTTTCCAGCCCGTGATTGCTGTTTATTCCTCATGAATGCAAGCATGTCCGGAGAGGCTGCTGTGCCAGTTGCTCTGTATGGCACTGTACTTTCTCGAAGATGTCATTGTGACTTAAACACCGCTGTGTCTAGAATGATTAGAGGCAAAAGTCAGGAGGGATTTTTAGGGTAAAGAATTTTTAAATGCTCTGTCTCCATCCAGAAGTGACTCATCTGTCTCCAAAAGGGTAGAGTTGAATCCTTGTACCAGCATCTGGGAGATCACACTGAGGCCCTGGAGAACATTTAGGTTTGCATCTTCCTAACTTCAGACTTTTCTTCATAGCCTCAGAGTTAGCCAGCAATTAGAATTGATGGTTTCATATTTGTATATGATAAGACCTAGTTCTGCTCCTCTGCCCAAATTTTGACATTGAACAGCAACTAAAATTTGACTCTTTTTTGAGTTTGAAGTCAGGGCAAATTGTACTGTTTCCAACAGCATTTCTACTCCAAATCCCCTCTGCAACTACCTCCACAGCTCAGAAGAGATTCACAGACATATAAGTCAGAGTTGGCTCAGTTTAGAGGAGGTTGGAGAACTGGACGCCACCCAAACAAAGAAGTCATACTCAGAACAATTAGTTAGCAGCAATATACATTCCCAACAGCACATCACAGAAACAGGAACCTCCTAAGTTCAGTGCAATTAAGAACAGAAGTAGTTGAAAAAACAGGAGGAAAATGGTAAAGATTCTAACACAGGGCTACATTTTGGGTATAGACTGAACATTTGTATCCACCCCAAATTCATATGTTGAAACCTAATCCCTAATGTGATGGTATTTGGAGGTGGGGTCTTTAGAAAGTGCTTAGGTCATGGGGACTTTGCTTTCATCAACAGAACTAGTGCCCTTGTAAAAGAGGCCCCAGAGGCCTCTCATCCCTCCCACCATGTGAAGACACAGGGAAATGACAGCTGTCTATGAACCAGAAAGCAGACCCTCACCAGACACCGACTTTGTTGGCCCCTAGATCTTGGACTTCCAGTCTCTGAAACTGTGAGAAATAAATGTTTGCTGTTTATAAGCCACGTCGTATATAGTATTTTTGTGGTAACAGCCTGAATGGACTAAGACAACTTTAAATAGTGAGATGAAAAAACTGAAAATCTTCTGCAACTGTTACAGGAAGCCCTACCATAAGAAAAGGACATTCAAAAATTGCGTTGGGTACAGGTAGCATGCATCAGTGAATTAGAGCAGTGGTCCTCAACCTTTTTGGCTTCAGGGACTGGTGCTCCTATGAGAATCTAATGCCTGATGATCTGAGGTGGAGCTGAAGTGGTGATGCTAGCTCTGGGAGCAGCTGCAAATACAAATGAAGCTTTGTTCACTCGCCCGCCACTCACCTCTTACTGTGCAGCCCAGTTCCTAACAGGCCATGGACCATGGGGGTTGGGGACCCTTGAGTTAGATGATGAGAAGCAGAAAAAGATACAAACTGGATCAAATCAAAGATATTCTCATCACTTCCTTAATGACAAGGAATTCAAAGGAACATACTACATGTTGGTGGTTATCATCATAGTCATATTGAAGATACTATATAGTTAGTAAATATGATTCTCACTCTATAGTTTATGTGCAATCATTCTGAATTAATATAAATGTTTTTTTCTTCATAATCTTCCAGGGTAAAGAATCCCTTCGAGTTTTTTCTAGATAGGTATCTGATAGGTCTAGATAGGTAGATCCCACTGCCAAATAAAGTCAGCGTTTCACTGCCCCAACTGGACAGCCCATATAACCAGTGCTCCTTACAGAATTGCACCATAACAAGGCTTAGTCATGTCTGGGTATGCTACAAGTTACACCTCACATCTACCATCTCCTTTCATCCTCACAATGCCTTTGTAAGGCAAGTAAGGTAGATATTTTACAGATAAGGAAACTGAGGCACAATAAACCAGGATCACAAAGGTGGCAAACGATAATGTTTTATCATTGAGACTGACTCTTGGTTTTTTTCCTCCAACCCCAGCTGTGTAACTGGCATACTCTTCTAGAAAAAAATGTGTTTAAGTCCTCATCCCAGAGGTGGACCCTCAGTAGCCAAATCTACTGTATGAGATCTACTGCACTCTAGCTATGACTGATGGATCCAGGTGGATACCTGATCCAATGTAGACCATTCAGAACACATCACACACACACACACGCGCGCGCATGCATGCGTGCACACACACACATTCACTCATGAGAAATTTAAAAAGGAGTCTTTGCAGCTAGATTCTGCTAGGGGCAACTCTCTTGAGCAAATATTCTTAGATGCTAGTGAGATACTTTGGTATTCATTCCATTTTTTAAAAAATACAATTTAATTTTTTTAAATTGTGCCTACTTAATCACTTTCTGCTAATTGCAACCAAAGAGCAATAACTAATATAGCACAATTTTCCCAGTCTTTTTCATTCTGGGTCTTTTACTTGTCTTTTCACATAACATCTCTTGCTTTTATCCAAATGCAGTTCTCTCTTCATTGATCATTTTCTCTGCATTTCTCTAACAATGGCAAAGTTGGGCTATATTTCATTTCAACCACATTGTCCTTGGATTCACCAACTATTGACCTTCTCAGATGACCATGAAAAAAAAAAATAGAAGCTGGAGAGAAAAACTAAAGTACTCAGGATAGATAAAAAGACTGGCAAAAAGCCAATGGAATTGTGAAATCGCTGTTAAATTAACAAACTCCTTATACAATTGCCTCAGTTCCTCTGAACGCTAAGAAGGTACTAAAAGTCTGTCTCGGGCCCATCAGAACCAGCTAGATGACTCATGTTGTAAGTTAGGTCAGTTCAGCATCCTTAGATCATCTCCCTTTTGAGTATAATTTGCAGTTCACGTAATACTACACAAGTAGGCTGGTAGGTAAAATAACACTCAGAAGAAAAATATTATGAGCTCTAAGTTTGCAAGTGGAGTTTTTTTTTTTTTTAAAGCATCAATTTAAACCTTATTCCCTGACTTTGCTTGAACTAAAGGAGACAAAGATGGACTTATAGCTGCTCTTCATTTGATAAGGCTGAGTGCCATGATTATAAATTAGAAAATAATACATAGAGCTACAAGGCAGCACTTCCAGCACTTGAGAGCCTTTCTACAGGCTTCCTACAGGCTTTATTGACCACCTCACAGGATTATGGGAAAGGCAAAACTAAACTAAACACAAGTGAAGGGGAATAATTTGTATAAGTACCTAAAGGACTTCACACAGAGGCCTTCTCATCTCTAGGTGATAGCAAACATGGGTAACCAAGAGAGTATTTTATGAGCCTCCAGTGCCTACTTCAGTATGGCTCAAGGTGCTTTTAACTGGTTCTGTATTTACAGGCATTAAGTTAACTTTACACAAAAATATTGCTTACTTAGTCAGGTGAAGGAAAATTGGATTTAGATTTAGAGTCACTGTGCAGATGCAAAATAAGCTCTAAAACCTTCACATTTTTACCATAGCATATGGGCAAAGCAAAATGCAAATGACTTTGCAATTCTTGATTTGAATATATGTATTCTTGTGTCTGACACGAACATACTTTTTCACTTTCTCAGTTTGATATTAGGGGAAAGATAAAAGAGTTAAAAAAAAATAAAGGTAGATTTGGACAACTCTAAGTTATTATCACTGCAGATGGGTAAATCATCTTACTTAGAATGAACCAGTATCAGAGACAAGCAGATCAGAGCCTTGATATTTTAGTCAGATATTTAGATGGAAAGGAAGAGCACTATGTGGAGAGTCCTGAGACTCAGGTTAGAAGCTAGACTTAGACAAGCACTTCCCTCTGTGTGAGCCTAGAAAATAAAGGCTCTCAAGACTAGGTTGTCTCTAAATCTCCTTCCAAGTCTAAATCATGTCTATAAATGACATCTTATTTATTACTTCTTATCATCCTTAAATTTGGAGTAAATATTATCTCACAAAGCTCTGTGCAAAATCCAAACACCATAAATCTTTTTTATCTAAAATCCGAACACCCCATAAATGCAAATAATCAAAACAATTTTTGTGAAACTATTTAATATTCACAACAATAGTTACTATGCTGTACAACATCCTAAATTAGGTTCAGAATTACAAAGAAAAGATTAATTTCTATCCAGTTTGGTTTTATGAAGTGTGTTCTAATTCTCTTCCAGCAAAATTCTCAGAAAATGAGAGACAAATCAGAGTAAGGGCATACCTTGGAGATATTGTGAGTTGATTCCAGACCACTGCAATAAAGTGAGTATCACAATAAAGATACTGAATTTTTTGGTTTCCCAGTGCCTATAAAAGTTATGTTTACACTATACTATAGACTATTAAGTGTACAATAGCATTACATCTAAAAAATATGTACATATCTTAATTTAAAAATATTTTATTGCTAAAAAATGCTAATCATCATTTGAGCTTTCAGCAGGTCATAATTTTTTTGTTGGTGAGGGGGATCTTAACTTCCAATTTGTAAAAAATGTGATATCTATGATGTGCAATAAAATGAAGTGCAGTAAAAGGAGGTATGCTTGTAGTTCAAAAAAGATAAAACATCCATGAGATTTTCTAAACTTCAACAGAGAGGCTGTGGTTTGCATTGATTTTTTTCCTTCTTACAAGTAAATCTCCTTTAATTTACACTTGCCTCATTTCCATCAGTTATTCTTGGCATCCAGAAAAGACATAATTTTTTTTCTCACTAAAATCAAAATCATGCCAGGCCTGCAACATAAAGAGTCACAGACAGTTTTATTTCTTTGGATTTTGAAAGGACTGACCCAACCTGGGATAAAAAGTTCCCTTAAATCCAAAATACTATTAGAGGAAACTTCTTTTGTTTTATAATAGAGAGCTAAGTGCAACCATTGAAGATATTTGTCTCTTCCTAGAGAGAACATAGTTGTTAATTAAGACTCTGGAGGTGCACCAGGGGCTAGGTACCCACTAGACACTGGGTATGCGCTAATGGTGAGATGCTGTCCTATCTCCAAGGCCATACAGTCTCTCTGGGCAGACAGATAGACAAATCTACTCTGGCAAGCCCTCTTTTCCCTTAGTACAGCTAGAGGAAAATGAGACACAGAGAAACATTTGGCTCCTAGGTAGTAGAATTAGTGGCAAAGCTTATTCAAGAAAAAAAAAAAGTATTCATTTTCAAGGCCTTGTCCAAATACCAAATGCAGAAGCAAATCTCATTTAGTGTTATTTAAGTGTAACTTTTAGTAAAAAGGCATATCATTAAACTGAACGTTCAAAAATCCAAATCTACAAATAATTAAGATGATGTGATTCAAATATACAATATTCTAGTGGTCCTGCTTGCTGGAACAAAGAACTCCCAAGTATTGTACCAATCAAGTCCCAGTCAGGAGACAGAAACTATGCCAGTTATTTAACCAGAGAGAGGATAATATAAAAAATTGTTAATGAGATATTGAAAAACTGAAAAGGCAAAAAAAGAATGCTATTATCGAAGTAGCAGTGGCAAGAAGCTGTTACCAATCCTAGGTCTAGAAGAACAAAGTGAAGATGTTGAAATTATTAAAACTTAAGCTCGGAGATGCAGTGCTACAGAGCTGAAACTCAGATGCCTTAAAAGGGCCCTCTGATTGGCTGGATTCTCTGGGTCTGGGACCCAGACCCCTGAAGAAAGTGTTTCAGTGACTGCTAATGACATCTCTGAAGGGTGTAAGGAAGTTGATCTTGAGTGATGGAAAAGCTGCAGCCCGGACTCACCTTTTGTTCCTGGAATGAAATATAACTGCGGCATGAAGAAGCTTCGCTAGGATCATAGGACAAGAACAGAGAACTAATAGAAGGAAGTCCTTTCTCCGTCCCCCTGCCTTCTAGTCTTTAGCATATGCAGTTGGCAAAAGTGAACCAGAAAGCAGCCGGCAAAGCACAAAAGTGCTTTGCAGAGAGAAGCCTGGTTGACATCACAAAGTAGCAAAGCATACTATGGGTTGGGGACTAAGAGACTTAACAAATGACTAGAGGAGGGGAAATTTAAAATATTTGGCTTTGCTTTATTGTTATTTATACCCAATCTAGTAATCTCTCTCCTATTCTTTCTTTTGCTCCTATCTGCATACTTCCTATCACAACTGAGGTAAGAAAATTATTTTACAAATCCAAACATGTTTTCATTAGACTTTTATATTTAAATCAGAGTTTTTTAAAAAGCATAACACCAGATTTTTCACCCTGAAGTCCTACAAAATTATAATTTATCCACTATACTTATTTTCAGAAATGCTATTAATTTTCAAGAAAATAATATATATGAATCTGTAACTGTAAAAGATGATCGAAAGATAACATTGATATAATCAGTAAATGATTCTAAGAAATAACTTCAGTAATGGGAATTGCTAATAGGAGCCACATATCATTGGAAAATTCTCAGTGCTTTTTGTTGTTATTGCCTTTGTTTAAATTGTTACAAAGAATGAATTGTCAAAGACATCTAATTCCTAACCCAACCTATTAAAACTTGATTTCGTTTTGCTCAAAAGTAAGTTGTATTCAGGTTCAATGAGATATGAAATATTTAGCCAAAGACCACTTCTATTCATTTAGGAGTACTAGCGATTCAAAAGGCATTTTAAGAATGACTATTGCATGTTTGTCACTGAACAGAACTTTGTAGGTTAAGGTTAAAACAAGGTCTCTAATTCAAGGAGCTGATAGTTTAATTGGGGAAAAAAATGTTCTTAACATATATAACATATCTAAAAGGGTCTAATTTTGAGACAGGTAGCTGATCACCTCATGGCAATGGGGCATATGGAAGCCCAGCTGCAGTACATCTCCCAGCATCCCTTGCAGTAACCTGTGGCCCTGTGACAAATTTCTCTCCAGCGGACTGTGACAATTTGAGGTTCCCAGGTCATGCCATCCCACACAAGCTCCTCCATGTATCTCCCCTTGCCTTGGGGTGAAATGACAAAGACAATAACTGGAAAGACATTGAAGACTACGTGTTGAAGACAGCAGAGCAACATCATCCTGAGTTTGTAAATGACCGAACACAGCAGAGACAAGCCCTTCCCACCTTCCCCCACCCATAACCTGGAACTTCTTCCCTAGACTGTAATAGAAGAAATAAACCTCAACATGCTATATGTAGGCTAATATACTTTGGATCTATTTGTTATAGGAGTTTAGCCTACTCTAATTAATGCATAGTTAAAGACAAATACATCGTACAGAAGGATTTGAACTGGTATTGTTAGAGTTCCTAGAAGAGATAAAACCTAATCTAGGTCTTAATTAATAACAACCAGAATTAATTTGGAACCTTAATATGCCAGGGATGATGCCAAGAACTGATATGTATTATCTAATTGTTACAATTACAATAACCCTTAACATTATGTGTTATTAAACCTTACTTTGTAGATGAAGAAATCGAAGTTCAGAGCAGTCAGGTAATTCCCCCTAAGTCATACTGCCTATAATTTGAATATAGGTATTTCCACCCCCAAAGTTTATGCAGGCTTGTGGGGGTTAATATAAGGAAAGACGTGGAGGTATATATTGTCATGGCAGGCAAGATATGGGAGTGATAACAGCAGTGAGACTTTATCTTTTCAGTAATATTCTTATAGAAAGAGAGCCCACCTTGCTCTTCCCTTTTTCAAACCAGTTTTGACTTTAGAAATCTGAACTACACTACTCTTTTCTCCTTCGATGCGACAGCAATGGGAAAGCCCAGAAAAAATTATCAAGGTATTAGAGATGAAAAGAAAGCAACCAAACACTCAGCCCTCACACACTATCATCCTTACCCCCAAGAATGAGCCAAGTCCATTTGAGAAAGAATTTAATAAAGACCAGAGGGCAATAACATGGGTGAGCCTTCCTTTGCATAGAGAGCCCCAAGCTAATTGAAAGGGTGAGGGGCAGGAATCTTGGACACAGAACAGAAGAAGAAGCCCAATCAAAGGCAAATACATATTATTCAAGATTACCAACCATTTGCATAGATAATCAAGAGCTAAATGTAAGTCATTTGTTTTTGGCATTTGGATGGCCCTAGAGGAATTCAAGGCAAATAAACAAGCGTAGTTCTGGGGATGTCTAAATAAAACCACATCCAAGAGCTACTAGGCCTTGGGAAACCATGCAGAGCTTTGAATAGAGGAGGTGGACATGGATGGGGGATATGGACAATATTTCCAATGTTGCCTTTGAGCTGACACATTTAAAGTATTAGAACTGGTCTTTTGATTTTTTTAATGGAAACTATTCATAAGTCATTATATTACAGATGGATCAGTAGCTTGGATAGATATGCAATAGCTAAATAGAGCCTCTGCTCATCTTCCTGTACTCCAAGACACATCCAGGCTCTATCCTCCTGAAGCCTTTCCCAGAAGCCTGTAGTCCTCCTTAACCAACAGTGACAGCCAGCAGCCAAAAAGGTTAAGGCCACTCAAACTGAGAGTGCCAAATGCTTTCACTGCAGAAGCATAACAACAGAAACTGTGGATGTCATTAGTGCTGTTTGCCAAAAATGCTTGCCCTCTGCCTTCCAGACACATAGTAGAATGGCATTTCTGGGCCTCCAGGTGGTCAATAGTGGCCATGTAACTAATTCTGGCCAATGAGTTAGGAGCAAAAGTGGCAATGCTACTTTCAGTCTAGAACATTTGATTGCTAGGGCAAGGCCCTCCAGAATTATCTTTTCCTTCTGCCACAGCAACTGGTAACATTTCAAATGATGGCTACTTCATGAGGACATGTAACTTGAGCAAGAAATAAATCTTTGTTATTTCGAGCCACTGGGATTTTTGCAGTTATTTATTATTGCAGTGCGACCTCACCTTTCCTGGCTGATAACAGGAATTAACAGTCATTGTGTGCTCTACTGTAAGGACTTTAAATACACTCATTTAATTCTAACACACCCTTTTGAGATAGTTAGTGTTGTATCCTTGTGGCACTGATGAAGGTACAGAGGTACAGAGAAGTTATATAAATTGCTTAAGACGGTATAACTAATACAAACGGTAGAATTAGATACAGTTACAGGAAGTCTGTCTCGAGGGCCTGAGATTTAGCTACTATGCTATGCTGCTTCTTGACCAGTATCATGCATTTTAATACAGTCATTGTAACAAGCCTTAATAAAATTGCTCATCATCAAAAAATGTACAAAGAAAACTGCAGTAAAAACACATCATCATATCGAAGTCACCATATGCTACCATCAAGTTTAATTCTTGTTTGCAGTTAATTGCAATTATTTTATAAGGAAAAAAAAATTGGCATTTGAAATAATTGCACCCCAGATGTCACTACTTGAGTCGCCAAGTTGCACGACAATTTTTAAAAAGCAATAGCATGCACATGAAATAACATTTAATCATATAGTCTACTCTTTCTGAAAGAGCTGAGTCTATATCTTTGAACCCAGTCTCCTTGAGTTAGAGTCATATCTAAAACAAAAAACAAAAACAAAACAAAACAAAACAAAACAAAAAAACAAGAACTAAAAACATTATCTATTTAGCATGTGTCATTTTAGATTAAACAGATTTTACTCCCTGTTCCCTGGTAATTATATTTAATTAAAAAGCACTGAAGAATGTGTGTAAAAGCACAACGAAGTAATAATCATGTGAACAGGAGCTTATTTTAACTCACCGCTGAGAGGAGGTTACTTTTATTCAGATTAATTTGTGAAAGGACTGATGAGAACATGACAGTGAGACAGAAGGGAGCATGTTCTTTCAAATTGCTTTGCTCACGATTAATGAAACACATCTCATTGCATAAATGCTTCAGAAGGCATTGTTACTAACTACACTTCAAAGGTCATGCTCCTATGTAACAGCTTTCTCTTCAGGGGAAACCCATTCTATTTTTTAGAACCTTTACGGAGGTCGGTTTGACTCAGATCGCTGTTCTAAAACAGGACCTAGTTGAGTAGCTCTAATGATCAGAAGCGAAGTTCAGGCATTGTCTTAGTATCATGCTGCCCCTCACTGTGTGTATTCTCCAGATGGAAGACAGGTATGGAAATGCTGACTGCCAATGAAGTCTTGTATTTGTTAAAAAGCAATGTATTGGACATCTACCGCAGTAAGGCCCTGAAATGGGTGCTATTGTGTGCAAAGCATCAGGACTTTAACACTTGCTAGGAGCTAACCGTCAGTACAACCTCATTTAATCCTCACAACAACTCTACGAGATCAGATCCATTATTATCACTATTTTTAGATCAGTTAGAAAATAAGGTTTATGTTAACACATTTAGAATGCTATGTAGTAATTTAAATGTTAAGAAGGTAAATAAAGCATTGGAGGAGGGTAAGAAGGGCTGGGGATAGATCTCAGTTTTAAATAGGGTGGTTAGGGAATGACACTAGGAAGTGATATTTGAATAAACACCTAAAGGAAGTGAGAGAAAGCAACAGAAGTCCCTGGAGGGAGGACACTCTAAATAGTGAAGAGCAAATGCAAAGGACTTGAGGTGGGAAATGAATGTTGAAGGGACAGCAAGGAGGTGTGTGTGGCTGAAGGGAGGAGAGCGAGAGAAATAGCAGGGAATTCTCCTAGCAGGAGGGGCCCGAGCATGGAGGGTCATTGAAGGACTTTGGATTTTACTCTAAGTGACAGTGGAAGTCCTCTGAGCATTTTGAGCAGAGGAGGGTCATGATCTGACAACAACAGAGTCATTCTGGCTGCTGTGTTAAAAATAGACTGAAAAGGCATCAAAGAAGCAGAAGGGAGATGAGTTAGGAGACTATTGCAATCAATCAGGGAGAGGTGACAGTGGTCCAGTGGCAACAATGGCATGTTAAAAAAAAAAAAAAAAAAAAAAAAAAAAAAAAAAAAAAAGGCCAGTTTCTGGATATACTGTATTTTAAAAGTGGAAATAACAGGATTTGTGACAGGTCAGATGGGGAATGCTGGAGAGAGGCAGGTCAGGGATGGATCCATGTCTTTGGCCTGGAACTAGACACACAGTATGGCCTTTTACTGAGGTGAGGAAAGCTGAGAAAAGCAACTTTGGAAACCCAGTTTAGAGTGTTTACATTTAAAATACCCATTAGATGACCAGATGGAGATGTTCAAAGAGACTAACAGTTCTGAACTGAAGAGAAAAACAGAGTTAGAAATATACATTTTAGTATCATTAGCATAAACATGGTATTTAAAGTCAAGGGAATGAATGATGCCACCAGGGAGATGAGTGTGGAGAAAAGAAGATGCCCAAAGGCTGAGCCACACAACATTTCAGGGTTGGAAGACAAAGAGGAACCAGCAACGGAGATTCAAGGGAGCAGCCACAGAGTCCAGACCGGTGATCTGGGAGCCAATCAGGCTGGAGAAAATAACATTACTTCAGCGTGCCTACTTCAGTGGTGTTTTGTAATAAAATGAGAGGGTAAATGAGAAATCCTTTGAAAAAGATAAAAGCCTTCTATGTCTCCAAGAATCTTAAGAACTTTCCAAGTGTGTATGCAAACTATATTGATTTTTTAAAATAAATGTACACACATTTACTATATTGATTTAAAACATATGAATTTAAACAAATCAATCAACCAAAATATATAAGGTAGAGCTCTAGGAGTAATAATATATTTTAAAATACTCAAGTTATAAAAATCCACCCAAATTCTTAAACACTGTTGAGTCTCCCTGCATCCTCTAGCCATTTGACCAATCTTTCTGCTGCTACAGCAACTTAAAGAGGAAAATATTTGCCTTTTAGATCAGTATCACCCCAGGATTAGTAACTTCCTGTTTCTTGACCAGAGGTTACAGAGCTCTCTCTGGAGAGTTAGGAACAAAGAGTGAGGCTGTGTACCCATTACCCCTTAAGCCAGTGACATCCTAAACCTAGTGACTCTTAACCTTGTATGCCGTCTTTCATATAATTAAGACCTATATTTAGGATCACGATATTTGTGTTTATTAGACTTCGAGGTTGTAAGGAACCTACGTCTTTAGGTAATGGTGATGACAGATGCTCATTCACTTATTCAGCAAAAATGCTAAAAAGACAGCATAATGCAGTTGTTTACAGTCTAGGCTATGGAGTCTGAGTGCCCAGGTTCGAATCCTAACTGGGCAAGTTACTCAATAGTTTCCGCATCTATAATATAGAGATAAGCATAGTGTCTACCTTATAGGTTGTTGTCAACATTCGACAAGTTAATATTTATAAAGCTCTTAGGATGGTGTCCGGCACATGATCAATGCTACACGAACACTTATTTCATAATTAATAATATTTCATGCATTCCCACGTGTACTTAATGCTATCATAGGTAGTGGGGATACAATGAGAATAAGATAAGGTTCACAAATGGGTGGTAGTGGGGGAGGGCAGAAAATAAACAAGGAAACAGATAAATGGGATAATTATAGAGTATGTTAAATATTAAACAAAGACATGTGACAGAGAGTGGCTAGGATTGAAAGGAGGTGAGAAAAGGCTTTCCTGAGAAAGGGAAATTTGAACCAAGTCCTGAGCACTGAAAAGGCACCAGGCATGGGAGGAGCCAGAATTAGAGGACTCTCAGCAGAGAAAATCACAAAAGTAAAGAGATTCAGCATGAAGACAAAATAGCCAACTTTATCTCAGAAAACCAACCACCTAATTTAATGTAGGGAAGGCGTATGAGTTAAGATATGCTGGCCCAAATTAAAACATGTAGGAATCAGGTGGGAAACATAACTGGTGGTGGTGGGCGGGGTTCACCCTCATGGGAAAAAGTCTTAGAATATATCAATGAAGTATTATTGATGGAGCTTGATGCTGCAATGTAAGGATACATTTAAATTTTAATGTGATTGACCTGTGAATGTCAACAACAGGATTTAGGAGCATACCTCCTCTTTTCCCATCCACCCATCCTCTTCTTAATATGTTAATATAATCTTGCTTTAAACCAAGGCAGGACAAAGGACAAGTAACTTCAGTACATTTGGCAGTAGTTTAGGTGGTTGGCAGTATCTTGCCAGCTATTATGTATGTCTCCTTTTGCTCACACAAATCTTCTGCTTCAAGTCCTTTCTGCCAACTGCTGAAGAAATGGCATGAATTCAGACAAAAAGATTACCTGATCCAATGCTATTAACTTGGCATTTGAAGACTGTCTAAAACTGCTCTCAAATGCTAAGCTAATAGCCACCTAGGATCATGCAGCAAGGGCAGGCTTTCCACCTCGGTCTCCTCAGCCTTTCTGCTTGCACAGCGTGATGGATGAGCTTGTGCCTTTCTGCCATCCCACAGCCCTTTGTTTTGTTTCACTTTTGACAGCTATGGACCTTGTGGAGAAGTCAAACAGGTTTGGAAACCAGTTTGGTCGCAGTGGACCTGCACAGTGGAAACTCACCTCTCTACAGAGGGATCTGGGGCAGTGCCTGCCTGGGCACTGGGAAGTCAGCCCAGGTTCCCAGAGAGCCCTAAGGTATCCAGTCTAAACAGATACATCAATCTGCTCACTGAGAGAATAAAGCTGGCTCCCTCAATATAATTACAGGGTGGCTGATTTATTAGTCTGAACTTTGGTACATGGCAGGGGTAGTGTTATTTGTGCCAGTTTATGGTCTTGGGCCAAAAGATGAAATACCAAGTTAGCTTGATTGGTTCCAAGGACCCATTTGCACAAACAGAGCTCCTGCATATGCCAATGTGTGTTCAGGGATTATGCCACGTGGCTTAGTCTCTTTGGCAAAGCTCTTTTGAGAAGGAAATTACAAGACTTCATATATTCAGAGCCATTTAATAGCTGGCAAGATACTGCCAACCACCTAAACTACTGCCAAATGTACTGAAATATCTTAAAGGGTCCATCCTTGTCAGGTTAGTTTTATTACTAAATAAATACACCACAAATGACAGATGCTGCATTTTCTCTAAAGGTAAAAAAAACAGTCATTTATCTCTAACCCTGGTCCCTTGTCACTGTGAACATATTAAACTGCAAATGGGAAAAGAACACTTTGTATAAGATTGTAGAAGGCTATTTGAGATCATGGTCCAAGAAATGGACCACGGAATGACAGAGATGGAGGTTAGAATTACAACTCTTCCACTTGACAGCTTTGTGTCCTTCGGCAAGTCTTATAATCTCTACAAACCTCAATTACCTTATCTAAGAAATGGGAATTAAGTTTTGTTGCAATGAGTGAGTGGTTCTAGTGGGTAAGTTACCTGCACAACACCTGGCACAAGAGAGGCATTCGATTAACCCATGTTTCTCAAAATGGCAGGAGTCTGATGATGAATGCTCTAGATTTTGGAGTTCCCTGTGAAACATTTTTAAGTTTACCTTTCAATCATAATTTAAAAATCAATAGCACCATATTCCAGATTAGCTGAAAGATTAGCTGGTGTTTACAATTACATGGGCACCAAGTGGTAGCTGGCTTGAATTGTGATGAGCTAGAGAGAATAAAAGAAAAATAGTGGTGATAGAAAAGAAGCGTCTGTGCCAAGTGAAGGTGCATGATGCCTGCAGGTTGTATGCAGGAAGGTTCTAAGACTTCAAGGTTTAAGAACAGAAAAGTGGCAGGAGAACCGAGTGATCCTATAGATCATGTAGGCACCAAGAAAGCAACACACTTGCACCAGTGAGCAACAAACTCAAAGCAGTGTCTGTCACATCTAATTAATATTATTATTTTGAAATTTACTGATCCTGTAATTTTGTTCCTAACATGTAAAATTGTTTTGATTTCATGGTTGTTTGCAAGTAGTAAAGAGGTTTGTACCCGGTTTTAGGCTTTATAAATTTAAGTAAAAATAAAAACAATTCTTGTCAACAGTAGATATTCATGCCAATTTTTCCCAGAGAATGAGTTCATAGATTATTCAATTTTCAGAAATCCAATAATAACCGATCATTGTTAGTATAATCATTATGAAGGAAGTAAAGAAATTGACACAAGAAATGAACGGCCTTATTTTACTTTAAGTGAAAAGGCAGGCTATAATATTGCATATATATTCTGATTAACACTGTGTTAAAAAATAAAACCACAGTAAGAACCACAACATCATAAAAGAATATTCTGAATAATAATTTTTACAATTAGATGATAAAATTATGAGTGATTTTCTTGTTTTAAAACATTTTAATTTGTCTTTCACGGACATGAATTCCATAATTTTAAAATATGTCAAAATGTAAGCAGCCCCTAAAGGGTGAGTCTGTAACTTGAAACTAATATAGGCTGATTCCAAAGCAGCCACTGAAGGCCTACGGACCCTCAAGTCCCATCATTTACAACCCAAGCCACCAGTCCATGGTTGCTTCAGATCCCTAATTACCCCCCTCATGGCTCCAACAGATGTGATTTATGGGGCAAGCTTCCCTCCTAAAACACCTTTCTGGGAACTCCAGTTGCCTGTGTTACTAGTGAGTTCCAGGAACCACGTGTGTGGCAGAGAAGGTAGTCACCCCCCGCAGTCTTCTCCCTTGGCCTGTCTCCACAGCCCACCCCTGGCAAAGTGGGGAATAGGCCTCTGTTGATATTCTTGTCTCTCTAGCACCCCTTTTGGCCACCTCTGCTTTATTTCTGGCGTTCTTCCCCAAGCCTTAGTCATTGCAACACACCCATGCCAGACTTTCCTTGGCTGGGCCTCCAGTGTTGTTGGCCCAATTCCTCCTCAGCACTTACCTTGGATAACATGGTGGGAACTTCTACCTATGCCAGCTACACTCTTTAAGTGCCTAAGGCTAATCAGGTAACAACAACAACAACAACAACAACAACAACAAAATATATATATACACACACACACACACACACATATGTATATATATGCACATACATACACACACACGTACATATGCCATGTATAAATATATATATACACAAATTATATGTGTGTGCATATATGTTTTTAACATATATCTCTTTAAGTATGTGTGTATATATATGTAACTCTATATATGTATGTTATATATGTTATAACCAAGTTACAAAAAAACTATATATGTATGTACATATGTATGTGTGTGTGTGTGTGTGTATGTGTGTGTGTTTTAATACTGGGGCAACCCCAAAGCACAGAGACCAGTGTCTTTGGAGGTAGGCCCTGGCATTGGTATTTTTAAAAGCTCCACAGGAGATTGTAACATACAATCGAGGCTGGGAACCATCAGATCATCACCCGAAGTTGAAGCAATAACATGAAGGCCTAACAACACACCCTCTAAAACTAACTGCCTCAAATTGAATCCTGGCTCTACCACAAACCTGGTATCTGTATAACCTTGGGCAATTTGATTTATCTCTGTGTCCCTCCATTTCCTTATTTGTGAAGTTGAGAGAATGCTGATAATACTCTCTACCCCACAGAGTTGAGGTGAGGATTAAATGCCATTATTCCTATGAAGTACTTAGAGCAGCCTAGCACACAGTAAGTGCTCCATCCACTCAAGTTCTTCTTATTAATAATTATTATCACTCACCCTACAGACACCTGGTTCAGGGGGCCCCAAAGTGTCAGCTTCAGGAATCAAGGAACAGGAATTTTTGTTTCAGGGCAGAGTTGGATCTACTGTGTAGGATGGCAGGCTATAGAGTTTTGTAGGGTCTTCCTTTTCTTCTGAAACAAGATCTTATAAAAACTCCTGTCCTGAATACTGCCTTTGCTGGTCGCCAGTCCTCACCAGGTGCTGAGGCTAAGGATACTCCAGATTCCACGTAGATCAGCCACACTTGTCTGGCACTCTCCTAGTTGGCCTCTCTGAGCTTTAAGAAGTGCCTGACGGAAGTTTTATATGTAATTACGAAAACTCATTTCTGCAGGCCTCTCATAGGCAAACCTGATCCTCAAGGGGCCCCAGCGGCCCTTGGAAGCTCTTGGCAACCCTGCGGCCGCCCCTGGCTTGTGGGGGCTGGGATGTGTGGCCATAACCGGATGAGGTTTATTTCTCCTCTAGTTTGCTAACCCTCCCGCCCTCAATGTGCTGCACACCTGTTAGTGTTTGTTTTTAACTGACAGTGTTGATTTAGCATTAGACCCAGCAGGGGATGTGGTTACTGGGCTATGATAAGGGGTCTGAGCCGGCTCTGCATACAAGAGAAAATGCCAAGTTGAGTAATAAAAACTGAACCGCCCTATGCTCTGGCTTAAAAATATCTTTACCAAAATTATGAAAGCACCACAAAAAGAAAACACAACATAAAACATCCCTCCCTCCAAGGGAGATTTTCCTTCCCTACCCACCACCACCTCGGAAGGCAGTGTGGCATATTGGAATCTGTCCTAAACTCTGGGGCAGAACTCCTGTGTTCTAGTAATACGTCCAGCCCTCCCCTCTGCCTGTGATGGCAGATTTCACCTCTCTAGTGCCTAGTTTTCTTAGCTGTGGAGAGGAGGGTCTGAATGTGCTCATCTCTATGATCCCTTCCAGTACCTCATCCCTCATCTGTGATGTCCACTGATTCACAGATGCAGAATGCATTCAGTTCTTGAGCACACACTATGCACTAAGCCACATGGGAAACTAGGGAGAGGACTAGAGCAAGCCAGACACTGTCCCTGGGAGCAAGTGTGTAAACACAGAGGCACAAGCAAGGGTTTTGTAAATATATGCTGGCTACAATGTATGTTTAGAAGGAAGTCAATTTTCACCAGTCAAGATCAGTAGTTTCTTTTAAAGAGGGTGACTAAAATTGAGTGTTGAGTGATGAGTGTGTGCTTGCCAAGGTGGGGTGGGATGGAAAGGGCGGTGTTACAGGCACAGCTTCCACAAAAGCTGAGGCGCAGTAGAACATGGGGCCATGGGGAATAGAAAGCACTTCAGGGAGTCAGAAAACTAGATTGTGAGGGTGTGTGGTGGGTGGTGTTTGAGAGAGAGAGAGAGGTTAGGAGAGAGAGGCAAGAGTATAGAGGAATGCCATCGGATACCAGAAGAAGTGAAAAGTAAGTTGGGATCTCATCAAAGATGTATGATATAAAGGAGTTTAGAATGTAGCCTACAAACAGAGGAGCCAATGACAACCAGTTTTAAGCACAACCCAATCAAATTTGGGCAGTGGAAACTTCATGCAAAATAGTTGTGTAAGCATATGATCAAGAAATTGGAATAGGTGGTATATTTTATTTGTCATTCATATATATATGTGTGTGTGTGTGTGTGTGTGTGTGTGTGTATATATATATTTACATTGTTAGATAACAAATGTGCAAGCAGTGATATAATCCTATTTCATCGCTTGCTTCTTAAGCAATGACAGTACTTGAGGCTTCAGGACATAAGATTATAAATTGTTGGCTTTAATATACAGGCTTCTTCCTAATATCTTCCCAATTTAGGCAAAGCAGATTGAGAAACTATCGCTTCCTAAAAGCTTTCAAGATTAATTAGATTATACACTTACCACTTGCTTACTCTCCTTTCTCCCACTATCATATATTTTTCTTCTTTTGTGTGTGTACCTTGATTATCATCTGGCAAGTGGAGATTATGTCATGAATATTTTATAACTCCATAGTGCCAGTATAGAAGAGGCTTTTAATAGCTAAATTACTAAAAGAATATTCCCACAGGCCTAGTACATACCTGGCACAGAGCAGGTGCATAATTAAAAGAAAGCACATAGGCTGTGCAGTCAGAAAATATAGAGCTTTAACCCTGACTAAATCATTTGATTATTAGTGATCCTGAGCAAGACATTACACTCTGAGCCTCAATACTTTCATTTGTAAAATGGAACAAATAGTATTGTTAAATGATATATTTTAAAAATAAAATAAAATCATTACTCTCATGCAGGTATAAATAAACATATGTTAAAGATTTTATTTAATGAATAAATGTTAAATTGATTCAAAGGAGAAATAAAAGAAGCACAAATTTATTTGGTGTAAAGTAATCTTGAAATGAGTTCAAAAATTGTCAGAAACTGGCTTTTTCCAATTGGGGGGTGGGGGCAGCAATGAAGGGGTGGAGAAGCCAATTTAATTCCATCCACCCAGTAAATATTTGTGTATCTGTACATGAGAATCATTTTCATTACTATCAGTTATCTATAACCTACAGATTTGTAAAATAGTTTAAAGGCAATGAAAGGCTCAGATCCCCATTCCCAACCCTCACCCTCTACCATAGGATCAGAATTAGATAACTTGAAAAGGTAAGCCTTAAACAATGTACAGTTTTCCACTGAAGCACAAACTTTTCTCTATAATGCCTCACTGGCCTCCTGTGGTTGTCAGGAGATTCCATCTATGTATACTATCTATATATGGAGCAGCTTGCATAGTCCCGAACATGGACCAGTTACTCAGCAAATGATAACTGCTCTTATTATTATTAATATGTTATGAAAGAAAATTGCTTCCTGGGTAGGTTTTTGCTCATCCAACCAGAAAGTGTATTCATCCATTGCTATCATCTGATGGCATCCAGTAGAGTGCCCAGCATTGGCTGAGTACTCAGTAGACTTTTGAGTGACAAATTTATATTAAGGACAATATTTTGGTGAATGAAGAAATAGATTTTTTAAAGAATTGTTTATTAACCTTAGAGGAAATGGCAAGAGAACCTGAAAGCCAGCACAACTCAGATCCTATTAATGTTAAATGATGGTAGTTGAACATCATTCTGCCACAACCCCTTCCTGCTTGAGGCCAGTATGAGTTCCGTTGAAAACAAGCATTTGCTTTACCCTGGTTCTATGTCCTTATTCAAACACAGCTCTCACTGATGCAGGCTGGACTTCCCAATGTACCTGCTATTACATCTCAGCAGTATTTTCTTCAAGGAACAAAAACCAAATCATGGTGGCATCATTATTGCCGGCAGTTCAATTCTTGTGGGAAGCAAACTAATATAAACTCTGTTTCTTGAATTCACCTCATTTAAAATGATAAGGAAGCAAAGATAGAAAGGGAGCTTGGTAGAATGGATGTGCATAAAGCTGAAATAATTCTCTGGTGGCAAAGAGAGGTACATGGAATTGGGATAGAGATAAAAATTGGATGTATTTTTGGAACTGTCTTCTTGTTTTAGTGGTTTAGTCCTCACAGAACTCTTCATTGATACAAATTAGATAAGCCTCCACCCACTAGCCTGAACTTGTTTTTTATGGTAATCATCATACCGGTGAAGTATCTGTGTACTTATCTATTATATCCCTATCTGCCTAACCTGGTAAACTCAGGAAGAATACAGGCCTTATCTACTTCATTCACTTTTGTAACCTCAGTACCAGGCATATGCTAGGGGACCATTAAATACACTTTGAAAAGACATTGTACAGTATTATACTGGTGGAGAGGAGCTATCAAGGACAAATAGTAGAAATGAAATTAAGTTAGTAAATTTAGAAAATGATTTACATATTAATAAGTGTAGAGGTAGAAACATAAAACATAAGACACTGGAAAACTGTAGAATATATTCCATTCTTTCAACCTCAGGAGTGGAGGGAGCCAAGAAAGCACATGGAATATGGCCAAAAAAAATTAAGGTTTTAGATAAAGCTAATAATCTCATATCATATTTGTTTGCCCTGGCAAAACAAACCCTATCTTGTAGTAATAATGTTATAATATAATAAAACAAATACAAATAAATTAACAACTTATCAGAAATGAAGCAACAAATGGTCAAGTTAGCTTTACCTTTGGGAATAATCTAAGGTAAAACCTCGAAAGGGGCTCCAAGCTGCAGAATGATGCTTCCTAGAACTTGAGTTCTGTGCAAAAGGGTTATATCAAGTCATAGAATTAGACAACCCAGTTTTAAAATTTATATAGGGAAGTACATAGGCTATGATCAACTCAGATGGTTTTAAATAGCAGAACAGGATGTAAGACTTGCCCTATATGTCAGTTATCATTTAGCGTAATTATGTTATGGAACCTATAACTTCAAAAACTCAATGGCATGACACAATAAGCATTTATTTTGTCATATAGGTCTATGGGTTGACTGTGCAGTTCTGGTGATCTAAGACAGGAGTGGCTATTTTGGCTGGGTTTACACATACTGGCAGCTGGTGGATTGGGTGGGTACTGACTGGTCTCACCTTGGATTGACCCAACCCTGCATCACATGTTCTCTAATCCTTCAGCACACACTAGCCTGAGCTCGTTCTCATAGTGAATATTCCAAAGGAGAGAGTGGAAGCACACAGGATCTCTGAGCCCTAGGTTTGGAACTGGTACACTGTCAGTTCCATCACATTTTATTGGCCAAAGCAAGTAGCAAGGCCAGTCTTGATGCAAACGGTAAAGAGATGGACTAAACTTCTTTTTTTTTTTTCTATAAGTTTTTCTTTTTTTGGACTAAACTTTTTTTATGAGCTACAAAGTTTTATTGCTAAGGACACAGATATAAAGGGGCCAATAGTTATACCCATCAGTGCAATTGACCTACCATTCCAGAAGTCAACTTATTGTAAAGCTATAATAACTAATTGAGTCTTATATTGGTATAGAAATAAAAAAACAGAATGATATAGTATTAGATCCCAAAGAGATTCATGTGATGCTAAAATATTATCACAGAGGTGTCACTGAAGATCCTCTATAAGGAAAATGATAGATTATTTATCAAATGGTGCTATGACAATAGACTATTCAATGAAAAAAAAAAGGGGATCTTTACCTTACATTATACACAAAAATCAATTTTAAAGTTATTAAAGATCTAAATGTAAAAAGCAAAACTTTAAAACTTTAGAAGAAAATATGGAATAATATTCTTACAGCTTGAGTGTTGGAAAAGATCTCCTAAACAAGACACAAAAGGTACAAACCATAATAAAAATATAGATATATTATAATATATAACTTCTATGCAAAGAATCATCCAAAAAGTAAAAAGGAAAGCCCCAGTCTTCAAGAAAATATTTACAAAACAAATAACAAATAAAAGATTAATATTAAGAATTAATAAAAAAAAACTTCTAAAATCAATGAAAAAAAGTAAACAAGTCAATAAAAAAATAAATGTGCCAAAGAAGAGACAATTCACAGAAGAGGCCAATAAGGACAAAACAAAACTATCAATTGTGTTAATAAACAGGAAAATGAAAATTAAATCTGCAATGAAACATCATTTTACATCCGTTAATTTGGCAAGGATGAAGTAGACTGACAATATGAAGAGTTAACATGGAGCCACTGGAACTCTCATTTACAGTGGGGTAGGAATTGAACTCAGCATAAATACTTTGGAGAGAAATTTGGCAATAACTAGTGAGATTGAATATGCACATACGCTATACACAGCAATTCTATATAAATATCCTAGAGAATGTTTCTCATATGTTTCTCAACTTATGCATGATAATATTCATTGCAGGATTATTTGTAATAGCAAAATGGGAAACATCCTAAATGTCTATAAACAAGAGTTTACGTAAATAGGTTAGCACATTCATACAATGGAATCTTACAGTATTGTAGAAATGGATAAACCAGAGGTAATATAGGAACATGGAAAAAGCTCAAAAACATAATGTTGAACAAAAAGCAAGACACAAGAGGTATATACATTATGATAGCAGGTACATAAAGTTTAAAAACATGTTAAACCACACCATCTTGTTTGGGAATACATACATAGGTAGTAAAATCATATAGATATCCATAGAGATGATACATAGGATAGAGCAGGTGAGGTTATAGAAAAGAATATCATTAGGAAAGGTATACAAGGGGTTTAAACTGTATTCATAATATTATGTTTTTTAAGTTGGGCGATATTAATGAGTGTTTTTTATATTTTATATTTTTATATTATTCTCCATATGTTGCTTATACATCTGAAGTTTAGTTTTTAAAAATAAGTAGATATTTAAGAATCCTGCTATGAAAGAGAAAAAGAGGTGATGGGGCTGCAAGAAAAATAATGTTGAGATGTTAACTCCTGTGATACTCATCTATGTGTCTCCTTGCTTGAGCTTCCTCCTAGCTCGAACTAGTCTTGTACCATTAGAGAAAAATGGCAGTAAAAAGATTCCATCCTTAAATAAGTTTGAAGAGTAGTGGGTTAAATAAAGTTAAAGAGTAGAGCTCTTCTCTGCAAAACCTGTCAGAGTATTCGAAATGCTATGGGTACCATGACTCTCTGAGCAGGAGATAAAGCAAGCAGGGCTTCTCCCACTCGAGTAACACAGGCACCATTTCTTCATGCAGGACGTCAGGGCAACAGTTTGCAGGACGTACATTTTCAGATATGTGCCTCTAGGTTTTATTTTCCTGTCATCTGCCTCTATCCCCATTTCTCAGTCCACTCACAAATTTCACTTTCTTATCAAATCCATGTCATTGTCATTTTATTCCCACCTTTCTACACGTCTCTCCCATGCCCTTATATCCCTTTCATGGAGGCAATATGGCATTGTAAAAAGAAAACTCAACTTAAAATCCTGGCCCTAGCACTTCTTACCTGAGGCACCCTGTGCCTTGGTTTCCACTATAAAATAGAGAGGAAAATCAAATCCCTTACGTCACAGGACAGTTGTAAGTAGTCAGTCATGTACTACTAATGACCTCTCAGTCTATAGTGGTGGTCTCATACAATAATAATGAAGCTGAACAATTCCTAACACCTAGTGGCATCATAGCTGTGGTGACATCATAACCATGGTAATGTCATAGCACCACAAATCACTCACATGTTGATGGGGATGCTGGTGTGAAGAAACCTACTGCACTGCCAGTCATATAAAATTATAGCACATACAATTATGTACAGTACATAATATTTGATAATGATAATAAATGGCTCTGTTACTAGTTTATGCATTTACTTTACTTTTCATCGTCATTTTAGAGTGCACTCTTTCTACTTATAAAAAGAGATAGCTATAAAACAGTATGCCGTGTTTCACCGGGAGCAGCCTCATATATCATGTTTACTGTGTTTCTTGATTGTATTATTTCCTCTTGTGCTTGATTTAATCTCGTATTGTTTTATAAATTTAGTATAGTCTAAGTGTACACTCTTTATAAAGTCTACAGTAGCATACAGCAATGTTCTAGGCCTTCACATTCACTCACCACTCACTCACTGGCTCACCCAGAGCAACTTCCAGTCCTGAAAGCGTCATGCATGGTAAGTGCCCTATATGGGTGTACCATTTTTTAAATCTTTCATACCATATTTTCACCGTACCTTTCCTATGTTTAGATACATTTAGATATATAGACACTTATCATTGTGTTACAATTCCCCACAGTATTCAGTACAGTAATATGCTAGGAGCAATAGACTATACCACACAGGCTAGCTGTATAGTAGATTATACCATCTAGGTTTGTGTAAAGTACACTCCGTGATGTTCACACAACCACAAAATTGCCTAACGACACATTTCTCAGAACATTCCCATTGTTAAGTGGCACATGACTATATTGATACGATTGGGGGAAAATAACAATTTACCTATCCTAAGAGACTTCTTGTAGAGACTGTTAGTTTCCTAGGGCTGCCATAACAAAGTAGTGCACATTGCGTGGCTTAAACAACAGAAATGTACCGTCTCACAGTTCTGGAGGCAGAAGTCTAGGATCAAAGCACTGGCAGGGTTAGTTCTTTCCAAGGTTGGGGGGAAGAATCTGCTCCAAGCCTCCCTCCTAGCTTCTGGTGGTTTGCTAGCCATATTTGGTGTTCCTCGGCTTGACTTCAACTGCATCAGCCTGGTCTCTGCCTTCATCTTCATGTGGTGTTCTCCACATGTGCGTGTCTGTCTCCACATTTATCCATTTTATAAGGAAACCAGTCACATTGGATTAGGGGCTCACTCTGCTCCAGCATGACTTCATCTTAACTGATTACATTTGAAATGACCCTGCTTTCAAACGAGGTCACATTCTGACATACTAGGAGTTAAGAATTCAACATATAAATGTTCAGGGGACACAATTCAACCCCTAACAGAGATCAATTAAAATAACATCTATGAAAATGTTGTAACAGTCTTGTGAGGAGTTGCAAAATGCAAGATTCTGTGTTTGTCACAAATTACCACATCATAAAGCCCCTAGTAACCTACCTCATTGCAGCACACAGCCAGAACTTGGCTTGGCACAGCTTAGAGAGCTTGGGGAACAATGTTAACAGAGCTTGTCCAGGGACTCTTTAAAGTGAATGCTCTGTTTGGTTCTAAATCTATCCCCAGTAATTGATTGCTTTACCTCAGCTAGCACAGAAAAATCCATCCTGTTGAGTTACTAGCTACATTGGGTTTTTGTGTAAAAGGAGCTATAGCAGTATGCAGAAAGATTAAAGAATTGCTTTGGAGGCAAGGATTCGAGGAAATTTCCCAAATGAGCTGGGCCATTCCATGGTTAAAGTAAACAGAAAACCCAGCTTTTCTCACGTGCAGGCTTGCGCCATGCCCACCGGCCCCAAAGCCATGGGCTTTCTTAAAGTTCCACTTTTACAACATCATTTGCCTCAGAGAGGAATTCGCAATGACATTAGGCCACCTTGAACCTACCAAGTCTGTTCATGTCAAAACGACCTTATTGTTAAGGTGAATCAGAATAACATGGTGGAAAAAGCATGAATTCTGAAGTCTGACTGCCTGGGTTTATGCCCTGTGAGATCTTGGGCCAGAGACTTCAGCAACCTCTACCAAATAACCATATTCACTTGATATGGCTGCTGTGAGGATTAAACAAGATACTCTATGAAACAGAACAACAGTGTCTGGGACATAGAATGAGTTCAATAGATGTTGATTGCTATTACTCTCAGTGTAATGGCAGAGCCTCAGAAAAATTACTTTGAGATCATCTTTCCCTTTCAAATTATGAAAAGTAAAAATAATGATACCAACCAACACAGCCACTTTCATTTTTGTATATTCACTTCTAGTTCCTAGGACACTTGGAGTGTGAATATAATTTTGTATTGTGCTATTTTCATATAAGCAGTTTCTGTTCCTACATAGTTCTAAATGTGTATAAAATTCAATTGAATTTTTTTCTCATTAAGACAAATTAATCAGAACGATTTCCCTTAAACTTCTGCCTAAGGATCTTGAGTTCAGTTTAACCCTCCTCCATGTTGTTTTGACCTAAATTACCTTCTTTATAATCTACTCCCCCAATTTTCTATTCCCCAACCTCTAGTTACAATAGTCAAATACTGTTCCTTGCTGTGTCATGTAGAACCATGGAATGACCCTGGATCTACTCTTCCATTTTCCTTTATAGACCTCATAATCCCCTTCCAAGGACATCAAGTTGGGGGCCACAAGGTTAGGGTCATTTGGCACACCCTGTGCTCTTCCTTATACTGGACATACACTAAGAATCTAAAAGGTAAACAGTATAATTCTTTCTAAAGCATTCTTCCTCCTCTTCTGTACCTGCCAAACTCTTACTCATCCTTCAACACTCAGCCAAAATGCAACAACCCCCAGATATAGCTCACCATCTCATCCTTCCTGTTCTCAGGGCACTTGCTACATATCTTGGTATTCTTAACAACTAATAATGATTGTGCATTTTAAATGCTCAAAAATGCTCAAAAACCAGAGACGACACATTGTAAGTTAATAAGTCAATGATGAACAGATCTCTGTATGAGAAGTTAGAAGCTGCTTAAGTAGCCTGTTTTGACAGAATTGGATAGGAGTACAGTGGTTGGTAACAAAGATTTTAGAATCAGATAGACCTTGATTTGAATATTAACTCTACAATATGGTACTGAGGAAATCTTAGGAAACTTAAACCAAATTCTGAGCCTCAGTCTCCTCATCTGTAAAATGGGATCATTTCTGCCAACTTTCCTGGAGAGTTAAGATGTGATTAAATGGGTTAATAGATGCAAAGCACACAGCTAGCATATGGCTTAAACTGGCAGCTATTAAAAGTAGCCAAAAAAAAAAAAAAAAGATGCTGAAAAGTCAAACTGGCCAAAGGTATTGCCCCTCTCTGGATTTTGTCAATAGACCCTAGATTCTCACCTCTTAAAATATAAACGAAGGCAGTACCATTAACTTACCAGGAGGACTGAGTGACCCACATTTTCAGTGAATTTCTGATGCTAGTGTTGAAGGGGATATTCTGCTCTGGTCTCTCACTATTTCTTGCTTACTCTTCTCAGAGTTGCTCGCTTAACATAAAAGACTGCTAAAGGCATCCTCCTGCCCGTCCTTCTCCAACTCTAGTCCATCTCCAGACCTTTTCAATAGCTGCTTTGTTGCCTGAGATCCACCTCATTTTTGTCTTTTCTTTGAGTTGAGGGTTGTTTCTAAGCAGTCCCACAAAAAAGATGAATTCAATGTGTGATCTGGGGTGACTGACATATTAAGTGACAACCAACCATAACTCATTGGTTATGACCAGTAACTACAACTAATCCAATAAAAGGTTATTGACCCCAAGGAAAGGGTCACCAAAATAGAGGAGAAAATAGAGATGTATGTGGCATTCCCAAAATGTGGCTCTGAGCAGCAAGAGAATGGTAGAATGTGGGCTGTCTTAGGAAAGGAAAGAAATGTACAAAATGGGGACGGGGAGGAGAAGACAGGGGAGGAGTGGCAACCCTTTTCAGGCTTTGCCAGGGATTATTCAACACTCATTTGCTAGGCACTGGTGAATGGGCTGCAGGCTCCGAGGGGAGTCAAAGCCACACGGGTTGAATCAAGCTCACAGGACTTGGTGGTACCACATAAGTGCTGGGCATACTTATGACAGGCTGTCAGAACATCCGAGGATAGCTCCCTAGCCCTAGGAAGGCTCTTTAAAAACTTGAAGCTTTGCATTTGATTAAAGTCCATAAGATTCGATAGAGTATTAAAATGTAAAAAGCTGCTGAGGAATAAAACCAAAGCAACACCAAAGAATTTAATCTAAATGCAGACACAAAATAAAATTATAACTGTTTGCTTAGCCCAGATGCCTGAAACATCTTGAAAGAAGGCACATTTATACACCTGAATAATATTAATCTTCGATTTAGAAAGAGAGTGAATATGGAGAATTTTAAGACTGCTGAAAAATCGCTTCTGATTACAATTAGATATTCTAGTAAATCAACCAAATATTCATTAGAAAATTGTAGAAGACATCGCATAGAAAATAATAAAAATGGCAACAGCTAACCTCTATTATGGTACTTTACAGTTGACACAAAGGTGGTGGAGGATGCTCATTGATCTCCAGATAATGTGCACGCGTGCAACGTGGTATGAGGCATGATTTTCTCCCTTAAGGACCCTACAGTCCAGTAACAAAAGAAAGACATGTATAAAATGTCATATAATACAAGTCGGATGATGATGAGGGCTCTAATAAAGGTAATAAATTATAGTTGTCAAGGAGTAGGCAACATAAAGGAAGTATGATTTTAAATGTACTTTGAACTTTTGATAGGTGGAGGTGTGAGACAGGCATTTCAAGCAAAAAAGACATCACATACAAGGACAGGAAATGAAAAATTGTAGTATGTGTTCAAAGAATGATAGGAAATGCAAGAAGAGTAAGTTGTGGTGGACATCTGTTACTTTTGCCTGCTCAATATTCATTTTCTATTCTGTTTGTAGTGATAACTCTATTTCCTTTGGGGGAACCCTTCTACTCTTAGTATCTGAAGAGTGAAGCTTAACCTACTCCTGGTGTCAGGGAAAGGCCTGTGATCATCACTTGACCAATCACTATTTGCATCTCCCTAGGTGTAGTAATTGCTTCAGTGCTGGGTACATGATTTAAGTTATCAAATGTCCCAAGACTAAATCCCAGGAATTTTTTTTGAAATTTTAATATAGAGACATTATCCTTCCCTGAGATTTGTAGCTGTAAGGACAGTGAAAAGCTGGAGTTACCAAGGGTCTGTCTCAATGAGCAGAATGCCTGCCATAGAAAAAGGCCAACACATTTGTACTCCTGGATACAGATACAGGTGACAACATACTTCCCACTTGTTTTGCCAGTTTGAATTGTTTTTTTGTCACTTGTAACCACAAGAATCATAGGACAGATTAGAGAGGCCTTGAGTGACCCATCATGGGACTTTATTTTCTAATCAACAAAAGTCACAAGATGTTTTAGGAAACTGATGGATTTTGAAATTTTATACCAAACACAGTTTGAAGGCAGTGATGTAGAAAGGGCGACCAGGTAAGCAAAAATGTAAAGCCAGCGGTATGAATTATTGACTGTGAGTTCCCTTTGTGAGCTCCGTGAAATCATCACTGTCACTACTTTTGAAGCTTAGCGTGCACTAGCATTTTTCTAAGTACTTGCATACACATTAACTCACTTGACACTCACGCCACTCTTATGAGAAAGGTCCCGTTATTATCATTTAACACTCACACCAACTCTATGAGAAAACTCCAGCTATCACCTCTATTTTACAGAAGATAAAATGGAGGCATGAGGAGGTTGGCAAATCTGTAATGCCCCACAACTAACCAAATGGTAAAACTAAGGATTTCGACCTTGGGAGTCAGGTCCCAGAGCCTGTCCTCAAAGAAGACAACTGCTTACACCATGAAGCCTTGCAAGCTCCAAATCCCTTCCCCAGTGGCCCATCCTCTCCTGCCACCAGCCTGGGTGTCTATATTTAGAATTACTTCTTTGACCTAGAGAAGGAAGTTGGAGGTGTTATTTCTATAATGCCCCTGTTACATTCTTACTTGAGTAGGAAAATAGGATGTTGGCCTTTTCCCAATAAAACATGAATAGAGCCTTAAGGGGGAAAGGTAAATTTTGAAGAGAAAAATGTAGAGGAATCAGGACATTGGGGCACCACTGGGATAAATGCCAAATTTTCCTGATGTTGGCAGAAGGGCATCTGGTGTGCAGATGAGGAAAGAAGGGCACAGAAAGAGATTTTGTCTCCTAACAAAAATTCCCTATCTTCTTCAAAATGCAGATTTCTGTCAAAATTCCCAAAAGCACATTCTTTCAATTCTGTGCTCACGTCCATAAATGGCTCTTGTCTATATTATTTCAGTAAGTACTTGGATATGAGGAGACGAAGTCAGGCGTCCCAAGTACTGTCACTGTCAAATGCCTTCTCTCTGCCAGACCTTCCCACAGCCCCAGATGGTCTAGCTTCTTCTTCCCTGTCATTTTCTGAGGGGGTGGGAGAGAGGAAGGTGTTAAAAAAGAGGCATAAACCATAGATTTTGCCAGTACTAGCCCTGGCTCTCACACAGCCCACCCAGCAGTGCTGGTTCCAAACAGACCATGCGTTGGTAAGTGGTTGAAGCTTGGGCCTGTGCCTGTATCTCCTGCCTGCCCTCCTTTCCCTACAGAAAGTACCACCCACTTCCTTCTGACCCCAGTTCCCATAGAGGTTCTTATTGCGCTGATATAAATGATTAATTATACATCCAAGCAACGCCCTCCCAGGTCACCAAAATGATCATATTAGTGGTAGCATTTAGGAGGAGAATTTGAAGGAGGAAGCATCATTCTTCTGGAGTCATTCATTTATTCACAACCTGTAATATAGCAGGGACAATTCTTGATGCTGGAGACAGAATGGTGAGCTGCTATCTTTGTGAAATTTTATTCTTATGAAGAAGACAAACGATAAACAAAGCAGTGAATATACAAGCTAGCGTCAGATAATAAAAAGTGCTATGAAGAAAAAGAAATATGGACAAAGGTAGTTAGAGAGTATGAGATTTTAATTTAGAAAGAGTGGTCAGGGAAGTCCACACAGAGGAGGAGGCAATGAATCAAGTGAGACTGTGGGCCAAGTGAAAATCAGAAGGAAATGCAAACCAGGCTGAAGGAAAAGAAGGGGACAGGATCATTCTTGGGGATAAGAAGGCCCTGAGCACATTGAGCATGTGGAAGAGTCATTGGGAATGAAGTTGGAGGAGTTGTGGGCCAGATGACAATCTCGTATTATATTTTTGGGGTAACAAGAAGCCATTGAAGGATTTTGCACAGAAGAGTGATATTATGTGCTTTAAGGGGTACTTGAGGCAAAAAGAATGTAAGGAGATAAGCGAGAAAGCAGGAAGACCAATTGGAGGATTTGCAGAGGTCTAGATGAGAGATGAAAGTAACCAGGACCAGGGTGATCATGGTGGAGGCAGGAAACAGTGGTCAAATTCAAGATATATTTGAAATTAGAGTCAAATCTCACTTGGTGGCTGTGTAGTGGACTGCATTACTTGCCTCTGGCTCACCTCTGATTTCAGCGATGGCTGTGGTGGGCAGTTCCCAGGAGCCCACCCTCATCTATGCTACTTCACCAGTACCAAAGAAGCCCCCTTAACTCATAGGCAGGCACAGGAGAGTGTAGGCTGGGGGCATTATGACACTGGGGGAACCCTCAACATAAATGCTCCAGCCTCCTGCCTTTCAGGGGGAAGATTCTAGAAGACATTCCATAGACTTCTCTGAGGTCCAACCTACATCAGCAGCCTTGAACACAACCCTCATGTCAACCAGCCCTCCTCCCCTCACCCTCCCTGCTCTCTCACTCCTGCCTCCTAGGATCACCTCTCAAATAAACTGCCTTCACTCAGTTCCTTGCTTCAGTCTCTGCTCTAGGAGAACTCAAAAATAGGAAATTTTCCCACTCTACTTATTTCTCACTTGCCACCAAGCCCTGCGCCTCAGCAGTCAGTTCTCTCTGCATGCCCAAGGCTCTTGCGGGAAATATCCAAGATACATAATCCTCGTATATCAGTTTCAAAATTTCCTCCAAGATTCTATGAGGTTTACAACCAGAAACAGCTTTTTTATCAACTCCTCCAAAATATCCATCACCCATCCCCACTTCAAAGGTCGACATCTATGGCCCAGCTTGCAAAAATCCAACTGAAAACCATTGCACATTATAGGAAAAAACAATCAGGAACCTCTTCCAGTCAAGAGACTATGAGATACTATAAAGAAGACACAGTCTCAAAACACATAAATGATTTTGTAATGGACCCAAATGGACACATGGCCAAGTTTATAAACGATAAAAGGACAGGGATATAGTTGAGTGATAATTCAGATGAGAAATAATATGCTTAAATGAGATTTGGCAAGAATCACTTAAAGTGCTTTGGCTGGTAGGTTCTGAAAGTTCTTTATTAGAAATGACTATAGATTAAAGAAGTATGAGACAAGTTAGTAATATAAAGCAGAAGAAATCTTTAAATCAAAATAGACATTTTAATAACTATGCTTTAAATAAATCCCCTCTCTGAAGTCTTCTAATGTTTAACAGCTGCAAATAAATATGACACCATGAGAAGCTAATCAAAAAGTTTAATAATGCAGGAAACAAAAAAGCAAAAATGAAACTGAAACAACACATTTTCAGTCCCTCCAGGATTTTAACTTTTCTTCCCTCCCACCCAGCCAGTAGCCCAACACCCTGCAGGCTGGGCAGCCTCCTGGCTAAGAACTATGGGAACAGCCAGACTGGATTGGAATATCAGCTCTGTCATATTTAATCTCTGTGTGCCTGGGCAAGCAACTTAACCTTCCAAGCTTCAGTGTTTATGTCTGTAAAATGGAACTAAACCACCTGATAAGGCTGTTCTAATTTACCCTGTAAAGGCAGAGTAAACATTCAATACATCATCAGCTAGACCAGAAGAATACTAGGAGAAAAGAAATAGAGAAGAAAACACAGTTTGACAGGAAACAAGAAACAAAGGTGCCCCGAAGGCAACTAGGTTTCCCATCCGTGCTGGGCCTGCATTCAGGCTCAGGCAGTGTACCCACGAAGGTTGACCAGCTGCCTCGGTATAGATTAGTAAGAACCAATGCCCCAACTAGTTGATAAATTTTGAATATCATTCCTGCCTTGGCTCATGCATTATTCAACCACAAAAAAATCCATGGGATGTAAACCTTGACATTCCTTTAAAATATCAATATGGTCACACATAGCAAAGACCATGAAACTCTCAATACTTTATCCTACTCCTGGGAATTTATTCAAATACAAAAGAAGAATAAGCTATAGATTTACTGATGCTTATGGAGGTGTTATCTATGAAAACAAAGTAGCACAAGTAATGCCAAAGTCCAACAACAGAGAAATAGTTAAACTAATTCTTTTCTTCAGTAGAAATTACATACTATTAAAATTATAATTTTGCAAAGCAGAAACTCATGGGAATGTGACATGCTTATGGTATAATGTTTAGCCAAAAAAAGGAAAAAAAGGTAGCTTATAAAATTGTGAATACATTTCGATATAATCTATAAATTATGTATGGATAGGAACAGCAGAATATGCAAGAATAACTGCGGCATTATTAATTTTCTTTCTTTTTTCAAAACTATATGGTATGTTCGTTATAGTATTTTAACAATTAAAAGGCACTGGGGAGTCAGTGAGAGAAGTATCAATCCCTTCCCAGACCCCACACTCAGAGTCAAGGGATAATGTGTATAAAGCATGGGCCAGAGTTCTTGTTCTCCCAGAAACACCATTAGCTCATTGGGGGCTTTGCTCAAATTAGGAAAAGCAGCACCTGCTGAAGGATGCCCTTTCTAGAACACAGATATTTCTGCTGCATTGGCTCTGTTTGGAGCCTTACCATCTTCCTCTGGAGGCTGGTGAAACAGGATTCTTCCAGGAATATGTTGGCAGGATTGCCAAAGGGGCAGCTACTGTAAACACAAAAATTAATTATTTTAGGCAGTATGCAGATGAGAACTAGAACAATGACAGCTGAATAGAAAAATATGAGTGGTATAAAAGCGGAATTCTATGGTATAATAGAAATTGGATCTCTTTCCTCTTGACATCAGCAAGTTGTGTACTTTCTAAGCATTTCCCTTCCGCCTACTGAAGATTATTTTTAGACCAAACTAAGAAAGATATTGCACCCAAGATCCCACAAAAAGCTTGAGATGTGAGTCCCAGATGTAGAGAAAGTGAATTTGCCAAACCATGCTGTCTGCGCCTTCTCCGGAGGCAGCACTATTCTAGGCCTCGGATGCAGGGGTGAAGACAAGTCTTCATGGTGCTGTGGGAAACACCAGAATCCGGAGTCCTGGTTCCATCGAAGATAAGGCTTTGTGAGCTCTCTTCATTTCCACATCATCAGAGGACGCAATATAGACCCCAGGCACCTCACAGATGGATTGTGTCTTTCCAAGGAGACTGCAAATACATGAAAATGTTTAGGAGTGCATAAAACATTTTCTCTAGAAAGGAGCTTTTATATATAGCTACCTGTGATCAAGGATTGAGTTTTTGGAGCCATGCTCCAAAAATGTATGAACAGTATGACCACTCCAATATACTGAAGAGAAATGAGAAAAGGTAATTGGTGCTCTGAGTGAAGAATATGTGAGAAAGTTCTCCCTCCCTACCTTGGTTTCTATACATCCTGTTCCCATCCAATTTTGCTGGCAAGTTTACCTTGACACATGTATGGAACCACTTTCACTAGAGATTTGAATGAAGTTGGTTTGGGACTGAGGCAAACAGCTATGAAATGTTCATGGGCTCAGCACAGACTCCTGTATCTCAAATGCTCTTTTCATATCTTCCCACTGGAGTCCACAAAGGCATTGACCCTTACTGAACCTGGAGGTGTGATTTCTCCTGGGTGATCTGGAGTTCAAGGCTGGCGAAGGCTAAAGGGCATCCAGGCAAGGTAATACAGCCCTGGGGAGTGGCTGCCTTCACTAGGGAGCAGGTTTCTGAAACCAGCAATTCAAGATCATGCAGACTTCTCTTTTGCCTGCTCATCTTTGGTTTGTGGTTCCCGATGACACAATACTCGCTAATAGAAAGCATCTCTCTTGCCTTGACAGTCTAGCCAAACATGTCCAGTGCCCCAACCATCAGGGAAATAGATGATGATACTGAGGGTCATGTGATAGGCCCCCTTCCAGCAGTCACAGGACATCTCCCCAGCCTGGTGAGGTCTTTGCCCTTGGCACACATGTATTTTAAAATTTTTGGAATAATTTTACCTTCATGTTATGGTTTGGTAAACAGAAGGCAGTCATCAGGAAGGCATTAATATAAATGTCACTGTGCACGTCACTCTCCCTCAAAGCAACAGCAGCCTGTTCAAATGCCAAAGGATATCAGGAAATTGTTGAGGAGGCGCTAGAGACAGAGGCCTAGCTTTTCGTTTTCCTGGTCGTGCTGCAGACAGCTTACTGTCTTGGCAGCCTTCCAGCTCTGCTTCCTTTTTTGAAAATTGTAGGTGTCCAGACTCTCAGCTGTGCTGCCTGCTCATTCTGAGCACGTTTGCACTCTACTTTGAAGGGGATGGCCATAAACAAAGCACAGGCGGGGAATCCTCCACAGGCTGCCGCACCATCACAGCCCTTTTCCTGAATTAGGTAATCATATTCTGAGATGTGGCTGGCGATTTAGCTTTAAATATGTCACAGCTCACTGGCCAAAAGGTTTTATTCTCCATAACCTACATCTATGGTAGATTTACAAAAGTCTGTTTTAAAATGGAAGTGTCTCCCTGATCCACTGATACACGGTTTGGAGAAGGTATGTCAATAATAGTTATAGCATGCTATACTGTTCTATTCCTCTTGCCTTCTACTTCCTCTGCCCAAGAGAATACCATCCATTGTCATGGCCAAATCCAACTCTCCCTCTAAGATTCAGATCATATTCCTTCATGCAACAACTGTGGCTTAAGCACCCACATTGTACAGCGTCCTTGAATTATCAGTCTACCAGAGAAGATGACAATTAAAAGAGTGATATGTGCACAATCAGAGGATGTATCTGCTATAGGAGTAATTTTATTTGGGTGGGGGCTGGGGGTAACAGAAGGATGTCACTTTCTCCTTTAATCCTTCCTGGCTTTCTCCAGGCACCATTATTGCTCTATTCTCATGTCTTCTCAAAAGCACATATCCCATCAGCTCTCTGCACGGTCATTCTTTTTTTTTAAATAAGTTTATTGGGGTAACATTGGTTAATACAATTATATAATTGTACATTATAATTTGACATTTATATATTCTATTGTGTGATTACCACCCAGAGTCCAGTTTCCTTCAACTACCATGTATTTGATCTCCTTTACCCACTTCACTCTACCCCTACCCCTCTATATTTGACCCTCTTTACCCTGTCTACCTCTCCCCTCCTCCCCCACCCCTACCTTCTGGTAATCACTAGTCCATTATCCATGTCCCTGAGTCTCTGTTTGTTTGTCCTGTTCATTTGTTGCTTTTAGGTTTATATCCCACATATAAGTGATACCATGTGATTTTCAACTTTTCAGTCTGGCTTATTTCACTTAGCATGATTATCTCAAGGTCCATCCATGTTGTCGCAAATGACAGTATTTCATCTCTTCTTATGGCTGAGTAATATTCCATTGTATATATGTACTACAGCTTCTTTAGCCAATCATCTATCATAGGACTCTTCGGTTGTTTCTATGTCCTGGCTACTGTGAATAATGCTGCTATGAACCTCGGTGTGCACATAGCTTTTCAGATGTGGGTTTTCAAGTCTTTGGGGTAAATACTCAGTAGAGGGATTGCTGGATCACATAATAGACCAATTCTTAGTTTTTTGAGGAACCTCTGTACTGTTTTCCGTGTGGCTGTACCAATATGCACTTCCATCAGCAGTGTATGAGGGTTCCTTTTCTTCCACATCCTCTCCAACATTTGCTATTACTTGTCCTGTTGATAATAGCTATTCTAACAGGTGTGAGATGGTATCTCATTGTGGTTTTGATTTGCATTGCCCTAATAGCTAGTGATGTTGAGCATCTTTTCATATATTTGTTGGCCATTTGTATGTCCTCTAGGGAGAAGTGTCTGTTCTGGTCCTCAACCTATTTTTTGATTGGATCATTTTTTTGTTGTTGTTGTTTTATTGAGTCATATGAGTTCTTTGTATATTTTGGATATTAGGCCTTTATTGGAGGCATTGCTTGTAAATATATTCTCCCATTCGGATGGTTGTCTCTTTACCTTATTGATGGTTTCTTTTACTGAGCAGAAGCTTTTTAATTTGATGTAATCCCATTCATTCATTTTTGCTTTCACTTCCCTTGCCTTTGAGGTCAAATTCGTAAAATCCTCTTTAAGTCCAAGGACCTTGAGTTTAGTTCTTATGTTTTCTTCTATGTATTTTATTGATTCTGGTCTTATATATATAGCATGCTGTAGTTTATCTATTAGAGTGCCTAACATAGTTGTTCTAAATTCCTGGTCCAATAATTCCAACATCCCTGCCTTGTCTGGTTCTGATGCTTGCCCTGTCTCTTCAAATTTTGTTCTTTTGCCTTTCATTATGCCTTGTCAGTTTTTCTTGAAGGCTGGACATGATGGACCAGGTAAACTGAACTGCTGTAAGTGGGCCTTTAGTAATGTGATTTGTGGAGTGTGGGGGAGGTAGTTCTCTATAGTTCTACAACTGGCTCTCAGTCTTTTAGTGGGCCTATGACTCTGGACCGTGAACTTCACAAGTGTTCTGTTTTTTCTCCCCCTCAGGTGGGACAGGATAGCTAGATTGCGCTGAAGTTGGGTGTTTTCCTTCCACCAGGTTAGTTAGGCTGTGCTAACACCTAGCCAGCTGGGCGCTGGTTAACTCATGTCTCCTGAGGGCAGGCCTCATCAAGAACAGAGCACTCTGGCATATTTTGGAATGGCTGCTTTCTCCTCACCTTGTTGAAGGCATGATGACACTTTTCTCCCATACTTACTGTGAGAACCCAGTCAAGCTCCTGAAGGTAAATCTTACAAAACTGTGGGAGTCTCTCTGTGACATTGTCCTGGGGTTTTTAACTTTGAGAGTTGTTCACACTGACTGAGCCTCCAATAACTCACCGGTTACAGTGTGGGCGTTCCTGCCTGGCACTGTTTCCCATGGCATTTCGGCTTCAGTCTCAGTTCTGGTAAGTCATGACTCCCTGTGTTAGCCTGTCTGTCCAATCTTGGAGGCAGCATTTTGCCTGGTGTCTTCCCTCCTCTCAGAGATGGAAGACAAGTTGATGATTTTTCCATTTGTTCCGGTTTTTACTTGTTTGAACAGAGTAGTGATTTCCAACATGTGGAGCTAGAAACTGAAAGGCTCTTTCTGTTTTTAAAAAGCCTATGTAAGTATTGAATTTTAAGTAAGTCATAGCTATTAATGTTGTTCACTGAATTTGGTGTTTGTTTTTATGTTTGAACTAGCCTTGCCCACAACAAATGAAAAAACATGAATCCATGTTTCTCATTTTGTAAAAGCCTCTTGCATTACGTGTATATGGGAAGGTTAGAAGACAGTGTTGTAAGGATATTCCCCTCTCCTATGGTACCTGTTTTCCAAAACTGGATTGTGCAATAGGCTTCTCACCAGAGAATCGGTGAGGAGAAACATTGAGGGTTAACATCTTTCACAGCAGTAATATGAGTTAAGGAAGCAGCTTCTCTTTCCACTAGCATGAACACTTCTCCATAGGACATATATGATGGAGTCTTTCACTCCTTCTTGTTATGTATGGTAGGCAGAATAAGACATCCTAAAGATGCCCACATCCTAATCCCTGAAACCTGTGACTTTGCATATGTGATTAAAGATCTTAAAATGAGATTATCCCAATAGGCACAAAGTAATCACAAAGGTCCTTTTAAGAGGGAGACAGAAGGCTCAGAATTAGAGAAGGCAATGAACAATGTAAGCAGATGTCAGAGAGAAAGAGAACTGTGAAAATGTTATGCTGCTAATTTTCAAGGTGGAGGAAAGGGTGGGCCATGAACCAAGGAATGCATGTGGCCTCTAGGAGCTGAAAAAGGTGAGGAAATGAATTCTCCTCTCGAGTTTCCAGAAGGGATGCTGACTTTCTGACACCTCAATTTTAGGAGTTCTGGGCTCCAGAAATATAAGATAATAAATATGTGTTGTTGAAGCCTCTGAGTTTGTGGTGATGTTTTATAGTATTCGTGGGAAACTAATAAGGGACTCTGAAAATACAAGTCAAGTACAAGGCAAATCCCTGTAGTGGTTCCTGAATACTGTTGCTTCCTAGCAGTGTCCAATGCAGCTAGCTACTGCCAGGATAGTACGGTTTCACCATCAATGTATGGTCTTCGAGCACTAACATCTTACCCAGGAAGAGCTGTTTGGAGTTACTTGTCAAAAACAAAAAGAACGGAACTTGAGACTTTTGGTTCTTATCCTATAATTAGCCCAGAACATTCTTACGAGTCTTCAGAGAATTTCATTCTGATTAGTTTTTAATAGGGACAAAGATTATACTACCTTTTAAAATCATGAGTATTAAATGACTTAGTACATATATGTATAGCCCTTAAAACATTGCCTGGGACATAGAAAGCCTTAATTGGTGATAGCTGTTACTATTTGTATTAGGATTCTTCAGAGAAACAGAACCAATAGAATACGTATGTGAATTGTACAAAGAGGTTTATTTTAAGGAACTGTCTGACACAATTTTGAGTCTGGCAAATCTGAAATCTGCAGGGTAGGCCAGCAGGCTGGAGACCCAGGGAAGAATTGGCATTGTAGTCTCAAATTCAAAGGCAATCTGGAGGCAGAATTCTCTCTCTGATTGGATGGGTATGGAGTGTAATGTGCTTTACTCAAAGTTAACCACACCTTAAAAATATCTTCACTATACATAGTTATTGTAATATTGACTATATTCCCTATGCTGTACTTCACATTTCTGTGACTGTTTTGTACCTATCAATTTGTACTTCTTAATCCCGTCACCTTTTTCACCCAGGTAGGTAATAGACTAATCAGGGAGATCACTTCATAAATTATACAAATGTCTAACCACTATGCTGTATACCTGAAACTAATGTAAAATAATTGTGATTGTCACCTTTAATTGAAAAATAAAAATAAAACTTAAAAAATACTTTCACAGCAACATTAAAACTGGTGTTTGACCAAACACCAACTTGTCTTTGCCAATAGCCTAGACAAGTTGATGTGTAAATTCAACTATCACACTTTATTTATTTTCTATCTTATTTCAATTGCTAAAACTTCCAGGAAAATAGTAAAAGTAATACTGGACATCCTTATCCTATTTCCAGTTCTAATGGAAAAGCTCTACTGTGTCTTCATTAAGTATCTCTAGTAAATACGACTTAGAAACTATTCTCTATTCCCACTTTAGTATATTTTTAACCATCAATGGGTACCATCTGTTAAGATGATGATATAATATTTCTCTTTTTACTTATTGAAACAATATGTTTTATTTATAGATTTCCTATTAATAAACCATTCCTTGTCTTCCAATGAAAATCTTTGCATGGTCAGAGTATAGGCTTTTCAGATGCTACTGAATTTAATTTCTTACTACTACAGTTCATTTTAAATTTATATTCTTAAGTCAATGTCAGTTGTGTCTGAAGCATTTGGGTTTAATTGTTTGGGGGGAGTGTTTGTTTTTGTAATTTTTGTTAAAATTGGGTATTATAGTTTTAGTTTTGCTCATTTCATAAAGTGAATTGTAAGTATTTCATGTTTCTCTGTGCCATGTAGCAATTCATAAAGCGTGAGACTGGTGCTAGTGGCAAAACATACAAACTATCTCATCACAAAAGTAATTAGGGGCATCCATCCTTTGGAAATTCCCTTCCATCAACTCAATATTAACATTATGTCAATTCAACATTATGCTAAAAGATACATACTTTTTCCTTTCAAAATCATAACATTTCCTTTTACTGTCTTTCAGATCTGCTCCTTACTTTTTGTAACTCTCTATAAACCTCCGTCTTAAAAAAAAAATTCTTAGCATGAATAGCCAGCTGTTATTTAAGAGAAGTAGCCATCAGATTCCAGGTGTCTTTATGAGTCATTCTACTTCAGGATTCAATCATATATTCTTTGATGAGTTGTAATTTTCCTTTTCAAAAGCGTCACTGTGTGGAGCTTCTCTTACACTGAGACCAGCATAAGCCAACATGGTTTACACTTTGTGTGGTTTCCTACAAAATAAACTCAAATAAACAAAAGTATAAAATATGTGTGGCCACTCATGGCTGAAAAAGAGAGTCAAGGTGTGGCCTGGGTGGTCTTACGACAGCACAGAGCTCAGGGCTTCTCTTCAGAGGGCTGAGCTCTCACTTAGGACTCTGGGTGGCTTCTGTTTAAAAATGAGGCCAGCCGTTGGAATAGGAAATTCTGATTCAGAATTTAAAAGCGTGTCCTACTGTATTGCATGCTGCCATTCACAGCAGATGGCCAAGATGAGGATCTTCTCTGTTCCCAGACTCCAGGGAGGCCAAGAGCCAACTGCAATATTGGTCCAATATTCACTGAGGCCAGGTTTTACACTTAAGCTTCTTTACATTTGACTCTTGTTTCAGTTCTGGTGAGAGATTTTTAACTAGTCACACAACTGAAAATTATCTTCATAATCCAGCATCATCCAAACAGTGGTCTGGGAGATACTAGTGACCCACAGATGTCGACAGGCATTCCAAGAGGAAAAGAAATTGTCTTCAAATAAATTTGGGAAAAGTTAGGTTAAACAGAATTCAACTGATTTTTTTACTGCACAACACCACTGAGCCTTTAGGATATCACTGCTCTCTCTGACTACACAACTTTTTTTCACAGTGTATTTATTAACATTTCCAAGTATACTATTGTTTGGTAGAATATATTTTGGGGAGCATTATCTTAAGTAATTCTTATTATTATCACCTTCACTTACTGTGTGCTTAGTAGGTACTGAGTACTGTATTAGGGATTTCTCATACTATAGCTCACTTAATCCTTGCAACACCTCAAGGAGGTGGGTGTTATTGTCTTTATTGTATAGTGGTGTAGAAAGGTTAATTGGCCCACAAGGACAGCACTAGGGAATCAGAAACTCTAGTTTGCATGCAGGTCTGATTCTAAAGTCTATGTGCTTAACCAGTGAGCTATACTTGTTGCAGCACTACAGCACTTTGAAATAATTACCTCATAAATTACAGTCATGTGTTGCATAACATTTGGGTAAACCACAGACTGCATATATGAGAGTGGTCCCATAAGTTTAAAATGGAGCTGAAAAATTCCTATCACCTAATGACGTCATAGTGGTGTCCTCACATTGTAGCTCACACATTGTTCACGTGTCTGTGGTGATGCTGATGTAAACAAACCTACTGTGCTGCCAGTCGTATAAAAGTATAGCACATGCAATGACATGCAGTGCGTACTACCAGATAATGATAATAAGCGATTTTGTTATTGGTTTATGTATTTACTGTACTTTCCATCGTTATTAGAGAGTATTCATTCTACTTCTTAAAAAAGTTTGCTGTAAAACAGTGTGCCGTGTTACCCAAGCAGCGGCCTCATGTGTCTTGTGTTTTCTGTGTCTCTTGGTTATATAACTTCCTCTTGTGCTTGATTTAATTTCGTGCTACGGGTTTGCAGCCTAGGTGTGTAGCAGGCTATACCACAGAGTCTAGGTATAAAATAGGCTATACCATCTAGGTTTATGTGTGTGCCCTCTACAATGTTCACATAATGATGAAATCGCCAAATGACCCATTTCTCGGAATGTATCCCCATCATTAAGCAGAACATGGCTGTATTACGTTGTTAAAATATACTTTCCCATGGGTTCTCCCAGCTCTGCTGTGCTCCTGCCTGCGGCCCCACTTCCCTGTCTGCCTTTGCTTGGTCTGTTAATGAGCCCTTTAAAAGAAAAAGATGTGTGTGTGTGTGTGTGTGTGTGTGTGTGTGTGTGTGTGTGTGTGTATCAGAATTATAACGAGCAAATAAAAACCTGGAAATGAAAAGGTTTTTCAGCATGAGAACTATCATATCCTTTCATGCCCTGAGAGCCAGCCAAGCAGATCTTTTTTTCAGTGAGGCCACCATGCTGCAACCACTTGACCAATGAGAGCTGAACCGAGCATATATGGTAATGAATGTTATTTTCTTCTTTGGAGCCTCTCTGTCTGACATCTGTGTGTGTCAAGAGATGTCTAAGTGATAGGGCCAGACCTTCTACAAAGAAACAACAAAGGGCAGCAAGCTGGATGTTAAAATGTGAGTTTGATAACATTTTCAAGGAAGAAACAGAAGGTAAAGATTAACAGGCAATTAGGGGTTGGTGGAAATCCTTTGGCAAATGAAGGGCACCATAGTGGTCTAGGATGAATGACCAGCCATTGTGTGAAACTCTGGCCAGAATATGGCTATGGCCTCAGAGGACTTGAAGAGAAACCATTAGCTATGCTGGAAATTCATCTTCACGGGGACCATTCCATGTACTGCTGTGTTGCTCCCATTTAAATATCCCATCTCCTATGTTAATGGGACATTCTTGTGCTGCCTTTTGTAATAGCTTCCACATTTCTCATTCCAGTAACCAGCTTTCTTCCAGTACTGTTCTACCATAGGCTTCCATACATAGAGGTGAGAAGTTTACAATCATAAAATTTTTCATATCAAAGGAAGGTGATATATTAGCAGAACTAACCCTGAGGGACCATTACTCAGGGAAGGCCATGGCAACATGTTCTATGGGTAGCATGCCCAGTTTCGAAATCTCCCACCTGAAGAAATCCAGGAATGAAAACTGTCAGACTTGGAAAAGGTAATTCTGGGGACCTCCATTCCTCCGAGCTCTGCTCTTCAGGTGTTCCCTCATACTCTCCATTCAAAGCGGTTAGAGCTTTTTCACATGTATGAGTAGACAAATATATTGTTATATAACAAACCACCCCTTAAAATAACCAGAATCTGTTATTTATTATGAGTTTACAGATTGATTGGGCCGTTCTGCTGATTTGGGTTTGACATAACTGATTTTAACTGGGCATATGGTCCATGTGATCCTTCATTCTCTAGCAGGTTAAACTGGGTTCATGCTCATGGTAATTTCAGGGGTCAAAGAGAGGAAATAAAGCAAACTTTAACATACAAGCACTTGTTACAAGCCTACATAATTGAGTATTATGTTTGAGTTGCCTATTGAACAACTCAAGAGAGATATCAAGGAAACAAATGGACATATGAATATTTGGGGAAGAGGTCATAGGCATATAGATTCTATTTAAAGCCATGTGACTGGATGAAATCACATTGGAAGGAATATAAAAAGAGAGAAGAGAGCCCAGAACTGAGTCATGAAGTCTAATATTTAGAGGTTGAGCAGGAGAAAAGGAGAGACAAAAGGATACACAGAATGACCAAAAAAGTAGAAAGAAAACCAAGAGAATGTGGAATTATTAAAGCCCAAAGGATAAAGAAGATATTTCAAGAAAGAAGAGTTGGATTATGTTGAATACTTCTGAGAAGTCATGCTCTAATGCCCTTTTGGACTTGTAGAGCTTTATCTGTTCCAGAACCAGCACCCTTGTCCTCTATGCTCCAAGTTATTAAGCTTTCTTGTCCTCTGTCTCACATGTCCAGTCCATGGTTTCCTTGCTTCTGTGGCTTCACCAACATTACAACCTCCACCTAAAACACTCCTCCCTCCATCTCCCCTCTCCAACTGTTGCTTCTCCAGATCTTGCCGAGAGGCCTTTTCCATATGCCTCCAAAGAACCCTGTACTTCCCTATTATATTAGTCTACTTGGGCTGCCATAACAGACTGCTACAGCCTGGGAGGCTTAAACAACCGAAGTTTATTTTCTCACAGTTCCGGAGGCTAGAAGTCCAATATCGAAGCACCATCATAGCTGGTTTCTGATGAGGACTCTCTCCTTGACTTACAGATAGCTGCCTTCTTGCTGTGTCCTCACAGGGCCTCTTCTCTGTACATGCATCCAGAACACTCTGATGTCTCTTCTAATAAGGATACCAGTCCTATTGGATTAAGGCCTATCCTTATGACCTCATTTAACTTTACATCCTTAAAGGGCCTATCTCAAATACAGTCACAATGCAGGTTAGGGCTTCGACACAAAATTTAAGGGGACACAATTCAGTCCATAATACGCGCTAAAGCATTTATTGGATAACTTCTTTATTCCTCATTTGACTATAAGTTCTGTGAGGCCAAGCCCAGGAAATGCATATATTTTCTTTTCTATTATCTTAAGCATGTAACACAGTACCTAAAGATGCTAAAAACATCTGCAGACTAAATGAGTGAGAACACGAATGCAGGGTCAGTGTCCTATGCCATCTGATTAACTCACATCGTCAGTACACCAACTGGAAATTCTCTCAGGAGTGTCCCATTTTCAGTAGTCAATAAAATCTCATCCATTGGAAATGAATGGAAGGAAGCCTAGTGTGAATTAGTGAGAAATTACAGAATTTTGAAAGAAATCTTGGTGCTCTCAGGTAAGCCCTAGTAATATGTCATATCTGAACTATGGCTTTGTAATTTGTATACTAATTGTTTGCTTTCAGACAAATAGTATTAAAATGGTTGAAAATGTGATGGAAGCCTTCTCTTAAGTAAATATTTTCATTATCCTGAAAATGAGTTTATACTAAACCTTCGTTTAGCAAATCCTACTTGCTACACAGCAATAGGACAAAGATAAACTTTAATCCAGCCTCCAGAAAAAAATTGTTTGTTCAGAATTCTGAGGATCCCCACAATTTAGGAAAGATAAAAATATGTGAGAAAAGGGGATTGGGAAGGGGTTTAGAACTGCATTATTTTGAAATTCTGTATCTTTTACTATATAATTTCAAAATAGCAAGTATGTTTTATGGGTATTAAAATACTATATTTAGAAATAGGAAGTCAGCCACAGCACATATATTCTTCTCCCTTCCCTGAAGATTACGCACATATTTCTAAAGATACAAAAATCATTCAGAAATATAGAAACCAGCTTTTTTTAGGCATGTCATTTCTAGGTTTTCGTAAACTCTAAAATGTGTTAGGAGGGAAAAAAATCTCTTAACAAGTTTCCAACTCTTCACTGGTATTAACCTTCAAGGACACCTTTCTTTTTATTTTATTTTATTTTATTTTATTTTATTTTATTTTATTTTATTTTATTTTATTTTATTTTATTTTATTTTATCTTATTTTATTTTATTTTATTTTAAAAAGAGTGTAAACGTCTAGTATCAGTTAGAGGGACACAATAAAGAAGAGGCTCAGCTCCCCGAGGGTTCCAGTTTTCTCTGTAGCTGGATTAGGCAGCTATTATCCCAGTGGTTGCCCCAGTGAGGCTCGGTGACATGTGACAAACAAGCTGACTCGCAGCCCCTGCTGACACAGACTGTACTAACAATAACACTCGAACAGACACACCCTGGCCTGTTCCTCCTTCCAACCTCAGGCAGTGTCAAGTAGAAAAATAATTGGAAGAGGCAGCAGACAACAGCTCAGGCTTCAAGAATCATTGCAAGAAGCTAATTTCTCAAACGACTGTATAGTGTAACAGAGAAGGGAAAGAGGCGGGGAAAGAAATAGCAAACGTAGATGATTATTTCATTTTAACACAGCCAAAAGCAGCATTACTTTGACCCCTTTTGGCCCTTGACATAAATGCAGATTTGTGGATATTTTCTATGACATCGGTGAGTTCTTGTGGTATGATAAAAAGGAACAAGTATGGACCAGAGATTTGAAGAGATCACCTAGAATCAGTAATATCCAAAAGGAGGAATACAATAGACACTTGTACTATGGGATGGCTTAAGTGTGGCCTCTTTCTTAAGATTTAGTGATAATGGTCCTCAGACAAAAACCCCTGGCAAAAGCCACTCATAACAAATATTTCTCTCTTGGCCACCAGGCAGTTCTTTAAAGCAGCTGTAACCTACAGGCCCTGAATTATAAAAAGAAGCTTCAGTTTTGTCACAATGTGGTTAGAATTTTAGGCAGACACCACGTTTGAAATGTGAGAGTGTGAAGGCTTTGGGGGATACAATTGGGAGGGTTTGGCGGGTAATGTGTATAAGTGAAGGTCATATCTTCAATGCCTGGCAGTTCCTGGCAAGGTCCAAACTGGCCCCTTAAAATGCAGGATCTCTCTGGGCCTCTCCTCAGAGCGCAGTCTAAGACAAGATGTATGTTCTGATGCTGACTATAACCTTCGCTGATAGAGTTGTCTTTCCTTGTCCTGATGGGATAAAGAAAACCTCGGCACTCCTTAGATACCACTGGCTGCTAGAATAACAACCATGCACACACATGGATGCACACACATCCACACACGCACACACCGCCCTTCAATGTGCACTAATCCAAGTTGGTAAAAATAACGATCCTTATTTTCTTCTGGCCTGGGACCTTCATCTTCTATCTCACTGGGTCTAGAGGTTGAGGAGATTATTTAAGCTGATTTTGATTTTGTTCATATCTGACAAATCAGAATTCTCTGGAGAGGAGCCTGCTCGTTTTGCTTCCTCTTCTAAAATAGAATGTTGGTCTTTAGCTAGTGTACATTCACAAATGTCCCTAGGATTAACTTGCTTTCATATTTTCACTGATTTAGTCCTCACTTTATTCATCACTGGAGTCAGATTAAAATGACCTACTCACAGAACTGTTATGAAACTTGAATAAGAGAAAGCATATATGTGTGATAGTGCTCTGTGAACTGAGCAGGCAAAACTTAAGTCATTAATAAGAGCCATTGATCAATAGCCAAATTTATTCATGTGGATATAAGAAGCAGATTCTGCGAACATGTATTCCTTAGCTATTTTCTAGCTGTATGAGCTTTAGGTAATTTTCTTACCTATAAAGTTAGGAAAACTACCTATTTTTACAAAGCTGTTGCAAGAATTAAAAATACACCCTCTTACACTGACCATGATGCCTGATATATAATGAATGCTTTTAAAATGGTAGGAATGGCTATTGTGTTAACCCAGAAGATCTTTGTACAAATGAAATGCTTCTTTCTTCCCTAAATTGCTAAAGTGCTCTTTCCTGCTCAATAATTGAATTCTGACTTCAGTTATTGCTATGAGTGTGCAAGGGTGTGATTAATGAAACTGATGTCTGGGGCATGACAATAAGTAATTTATGGGCTGCACTTTGAATACTTTGCTTGAATTTATATGAGAATTAGTACTTCAATTTGCTAGACTGAAAAAGCAAGGATACCAAGAAACTTAAAACACTAATAAACAAAGCAAACTAAAACAGCAAATTAACCTTCTCAGTACATAGTCTGGTAAATTTTTTATCAGTTTAGCCAAAGGGTGGGATCTATATTGACTCATAGGAGAATGAAAAAAATTATATGTTAGGCCTACCAAATATTAAACTGTTACTTTCAACTTTTAAATTTAATAAAATAAAAAAATACCCTAATACCTTTTCATAAATAAGATAGCTTTCAGAGCCACATTATGTTCTGTTGAGAAAGCAGAAAGAAAAAGAGAAACATCAGGAAGAAGTGGACAAAATAGAAGGGAATAGTCTTCCGTAAGGTAAAAATCTCATCCTAAGACTTTATGAAATACAGCCATGTGGTACATTTGCAATCTTATGAGAGGATATTTGGTCACTTCTCACAGAAGTAACTTGAGACAGAAGTTTCACAACTACACAAGTACCTAGGTAAAAGGAGTTACATACATTTCTACTGTCACCTAGTACCCAAAAGAAACTCATAAGACTTAGATCCAGAGTTAGCTAAGGCTGGGCTGGCACTGGATTCAATATATTCTCCAAAGAAAAGAGGAGCTAGTTTTAAGGCTAAATAGCAGAAACTAAGGAAGCAAAAATTAGATTTGCAATGAGCTGAAAAAACCTCTGTATATCTCATCCATTCCCTAAAGTCAGAGTCTGTCACTCTCCCTCTCCCCCTCTCTCTCCCTCTCTCTCTCTACATCTCTCTCTCTCTCTCTCTCTCTCTCTCTCTCTCTCTCTCCCCCTCTCTCTCTCTCTCTCACACACACACACACACACACACACTAAAAGATGATCTACACTCAATCTTGCCAGGATAGTCCTATTTAAATGACATTTCTGTAAGCCCGGGTAACATGGCAACTCAGGGACAAAATTTGTTGGTCAGTTGGTCATCAGCTGTAATTTTATCAGGGATGGGGTGCCGCCAAGCTTTGTCCAGGAACCTAGTGACCTGATTCCCAGTTCAAGGGTTTCTATTTTAACAACCCTGAATAGAGCTTTCTTATTTGTCACTCTGCAACCAAACACATTAAGATCAAAAAAACTCCAGAGACTGCAAATAGATCTCCCCTCCCATACCAGCCCTGCTCACTCCAAATCCTGTATGGAGAATGTCTCTTAGGCCATTTGCCAGCATGTAAGCAGTGCGATCTATAAGGGGTGCTCACAGAGGGCTCTGAAAGTGAGAGCAGTGAGACACAGATAATAATATTCTCCATCTTTGAGCTACAGTTGTATTAAATAGACACGTATAAAACGATCACAAATGTTTAACACCAGAGTTACTGCCACCTAAGAGTTATCTGCAGCATGTTGGTCTTTGGGTATCAGCTGTTCCTTCGGGGCACACACTCACACTGCCTGAGAATGATATTGCCTATAGGATTTTCTCACACTAACCATGCAATAGTTTAGGCTTCTGTACTACCTGGTCTGGTAGTTGTTGTCGCTGCTGTTATAATTTCCCATCTCTCTCTGAGTCTTTGTATTTGCATAATCTTGCCTAAATTCCTAAATGATACTGCTAGGTCAGAGAAGTATCTCTGGCTAGTTAGGAAAACTAATAAATTTTTCTGTTTTAATCTCACACACTTGGCAATTGATATTCACTTGGGTTCACTTGGCTCAATTTATCCTGTGCAATCCAAACCTGATGAGGTATGCTTATCTGTGCCCCTAACTGTGCTGGTTTTTTTGTTTGTTTGGTTTTTGTTTTTGCATTTTTGCATTTATTTCTCAAGGTAGCAATTGTTCTTTGGCACCTGCCCCCTTAAAATAAGTTTGAGGTCTTCAGGTCCTTTAAGGTCACAAATTCACCTAAACAACTGCCAAGTCAATGGCCTTAGAACTACAGAGTACTGACCCCAGGCTCCACTAACCACAGTAGCCATACTGGCCATCAGTATCTCTCTGTGTCTTATTGTTTCAGTTCTGCATCCCAGGAGGGGCTGCCCTATGATGTGGAGCAGGAAATACAAGTTTCTGGGCAGACTGCCAATAGCAGTCCTTAAGAAACTGACCCATTTCAAAAACTTCCCCTTCTTAATTAAAATTACTGCTACAACTGTAGAAAAAGCCCCTTGAGCCTTCAAGTCCTTTTTTACACTTTTACCTCCCTTTGGGTAGAAAACAGGCAGCAGTATCAATCCCCTTCTAAGGCACCCACAAGTGCAAGGGAGAAAAGAGGAGATAGAAGAGAGATTTGACAGGTGATGGAAAATATCCCCACCTTGTGCCAAAAGTGTACTTGCTTTCCATCAGCTGTGCTGTTGTTTGGTCTTGGGTGCCAGCCCCACCCTGCCCCATGTACACACGAGGCCCAGAGGGAGCAAAATCCTTCACAGTGGAGAGAAAGCAGATGGAGCTTGTTAGCTTAAAGCCAGAGAATCGAAAATAAAATTGTTTCACGACATTTACCTGCCCCTTTAAACAGATCTAGCTACTTGCATATACTCCCTCAGAATCTTTCTGGATGTCCTATTATACTTATAAAAAATGATAGCAAATATCCGATGGTCCCATCACTGCTCCCATACACACAAAAAAGAAAATATTTTTTAAATCTTGGAAATTCATGAATACAAAATAGGTTTATCATAAAAATTAGAAGTACAACTAACATACTTCTAGCCATTTGGCAGATCTCATGGAGGGTATCTCCTGGGCTCTCAAATAAAATTTAGATTGATAAATCACTGTCAGAATGGAAGCTAGAGATGGGTGACTAATCTGATTCAGAGAAAAAATAAGGTATGTTTCGTACATTAAATAGATTTACCATCCAGTCTTCCATGTGGGAAAAATAATATTTTGCTTTTCTTTCATTTTTCAGTCACTTATGACAAGTACACAGTTTCAAGTTCCCATGATTGGATTAAACCACTATAAATAGACCTCGGAAAATACACTCTTTTAGACCCTGGCACTTAAATTCAGGAATTTCCTCTCTCCTTCCTGATTTTTTTTTTTAATCTTTGCTATGCTTTTTTGATCTGTGAATTAGAGTTTCTCTTTTGCATGTCTTCAGTGCCAAATGATGAAAAGTCTGCAGGCAGAGGAAGAATATAGAATTGTGCGTAGTTTGTTAAAGTGAACGGAAGCTGTGGGATAAATACCTATGTGTGACTCCAAGCGCCAGTCAATAATTCCAAGCACCAGTGGACAACAAATAGAAATTTGATAATCTGAGAAAATTCTGTTCTAACAACTTGTCTTTTAAAATTTATTTACAGTATGTTTCACTATGCTTAAATAATGTACTTTATGTAAGTCACAGACAAATAAATAAACAATGTTCACCAGATTGTCAAAAGATGGATTTATTTAGCTCTTGTTCTCTCAGAGAAGATAAATGTGGGCTTGTTGGAAATATAGTCTACCTTAAATTATGCAGATGGCTGCTTGGACACATTGTTCTTCTGGGAAGAAATAAAATAAAAACACCAGCTCATTGCAACAGGGTTTTAATGAACCTTAACCTGATTTTAAGGGAAAAATGGGATCCATTAGAGACAAAACTATTAGACCAGAATCCATACCTTGAAATTTGAATTTTAATAAAAAGGGGCTATGCCATCTCTCTAAATTGGTAATGAATATCATTTTTATTTTCAGGGACTAAATTTTTACTGTTTCCATTGGCAATCTTTTTTAATTTGAGATTTTTTTAAATTTATTTTTAGTTATAATTAATACTGAATATTACAGTATTAATTTCAATTGTATAACATAGTGATTCAATATTTACATACCTTATAAAGTGATCACCACAATTAATCTAGTAACAATCTGTCACCATGCATAGTTATTATGATACTACTGACTCTATCTTCTATGTTGTACATTACATAATCATGACTTATAATTGAAAGTTTGTATTTCTTAATAGCCAAAAGTTTGTATTTCTTAATCCCTTTCTCCTTTTCTACTTCTCACCCACCCTCCTCCCCTCTGATAACCATCAGTTTGTTCTCTAAGTTTGTTTCTGTTTTGTTTTGTTTTGCTTTGTTTGTTCACTTATTTTGTTTTTTAGACTCCACATACAAGTGAAATTATATGGTATTGGTCTTTCTCTGACTTATTTCACTTAAATTAATACTCTCTAGGTCCAAGGTCCATCCATGTGGTCACAGATGGCAAGATTTCATTTATTTTATGGCTGAGTAAAATTCCATTGTATATATGTACCACTTCTTTATCCATTCATCTATCAATGAACACCTAGTAGCTTGCATATCTTGGCTATTATAAACAATGCTGCAATGAACATAGGGGTGCATATATCTTTTTGAATTGTTTTTCCTTTTTTGGATAAAAACCCAGAAGTGGAATTGCTGAGTCATATGATAGTTCTATCTTTAATTTTTTGAGAAATCTCCATACTGTTTTCCATACTGGCTGCCTTAATTTACAATCCCATCAATGGTGCACAAGTCTTCCCTTTGCTTCACATCATCCTCACCAACACTTCTTATTGGCTGTTTATTTTTTGTTCTGTTTGTTGTTGTTGTTGTTGTTGTTGTTGTTGTTTTTGATAAGAGCCATTCTGACAGGTGTGAGGTGGTATCTCATTGCGGTTTTAATTTGCATTACCCCAATGAATAGTGACATTGAGCATCTTTTCATGTGTCTGTTGGCCATCTGTATGTTGTCTTTGGAGAAATATCTATTCAGATCCTCTGTCCACTTTTTAATTGGATTGTTTGTTTTTTCATGTTAAATTATATGTATATATTTTAGATGTTAATCCTTTATTGGATATGTTATTTGCAAATACCTTCTCCCATTCAGTAGGTTACCTTGTCTTCTCATTGGTTTCCTTCACTGTGCAAAAACTTTTTAGTTCAATATAGTTTCATTTGCTTATTTTTGTTTTTGTTGCCCTTACCCAAGGAGACACATCCAAAAAAATATTGCTAAGAGTGATGTCAATGATTTGCTGCTTATGTTTTCTTTTAAGAGTTTTATGGTTTTGGGTCTTAATTTAAGTCTTTAAATTCATTTTGAGTTTACTTTTGTATATGGTATAAGAAAATGGTCTAGTTTCATTTTTTCCATATAGCTGTCCAGTTTTTCCAACACCATTTATTGAAGACACTATCTTTTCCCCATTGTATATTCTTGCCCCCTTTGCCAGAGATTAATTGATCTTATAAGTGTGAGTTTATTTCTGGGCTCTATTCTGTTCCATTGATCTATGTGTCTGTTTTTGTGCTGGTACCATACAGCTTTGATTGCTATAGCTCTGTAGTATAATTTGTAAACAGGTAGTGTGATACTTCCAACTTCTTTCTCAAGATTTCTTTGTCTATTGAGGGTCATTTGTGGTTCCATATAAATTTTAGAAAGATTTGTTCTAGTTCTGTGTAAAAATACTATTGATGTTTTAATAATGATTGCATTAAATCTGTAGATTGCTTTGAGTAGCATGGACATTTTAATAATATGAAGTCTTCCAATCCATGTACATGGTATATCCTTCCATTTATTTCTGTCTTCTTCAACTTCTTGCATCAATGTCTTATAGTTTTCAGAATATAAGTCTTTTACCTCCTTGGTTAAATTTATTTCTCAGCATTTTATTGTTTTCGATGTAATTGTAAATGGAATTGTTTTCTTCATCTCTCTTTCTGATAGCTTCTTATTTATGTATAGAAATGCAACCAATTTCTGAATATTAATTTTGTATCCTACAACAGTGGTCCCCAACCTTTTTGGCACCTGGGACTGGTGCTTCTATAAGAATCTAATGCTTGATGATCTGAGGTGGAGCTGAAGTGGTGATGCTAGTGCTGGGGAGCAGCTGCAAATATAGATGAAGCTTCACTCTCTTGCCTACCTCTCACCTCCTTCTGTGCAGCCCAATTCCTAAGAGGCCACGGACTGTTATTAGTCTATGGCCCAGGGGTTGGGAACCCATTGTCTCACAACTTTACTGAATTTATTTATTTTAATAGTTTTTTGGTGGAATCTTAAGGAGTTTCTACATATACTATCATGACATGTGCAGATAATAACAATTTTATTTTATTTTATTTCTAATTTGGATATTTTTTATTTCTTTTCTTTTTTTATCAATTGCTATGGCTACGACTTCCAATACCATGTGAATGAGTGGTGAGAATGAACATTCTTGTTTTATTCTTGATCTCAGAGAAAAAGCTTTCAACTTTTCACCATTTAGTATGATGTTAGCTGTTGGTTTGTCATATATGGCCTTTATTATGTTGAGATATGTTCCTTCTAAACCCACTTTGTTGAAAGTTTTTATCATAAAGGAATGTTGACTTATGTTCAATGCTTTTCCTGCATCTGGAAAAATGATTATATGACTTTTATCCTTCATTTTGTTTATGTGATGTTAATTGGCAGAAATTGAAACTTGAATTGCTGAAATAAATTCCACTCAATCATGGTGTATGATATCCTTAATATATTACTGAATTTTGTTTGCTAATACTTTGTTGAGGATTTTTGCATCTATGTTTGTCAGAAATATTGGCCCGTAATTTTTTTTTATTTTTTTTTAGTGTCTTTGTCTAGTTTTGGTATCAAGGTAATGCTGACATCATAGAATAAGTTTGGAACTTTTCCTCTTCAATTTTTTGGAATAGCTTGAAATAGAGATGAATAGGTATTAATTCTTATTTGACTGCTTGGTAAAATTCACCTGTGAAGTCATCTGGTCCTGGACTTTTGTCAGGGGTTTTTTTTGATTACTGATTTGATTTTATTTCTATTAATCTGTCTGTTCAGATTTTCTGTTTCTTCTGATTCAATCTTGGAAGACTATATGTTTCTAGGAATTTGTCTGTTTTTTCTAGGTTTTCCAATTTCTTGGTGTACAATTGTTCGTAGTATTCTCTTATAATGCTTTGTATTTCTGTGATGTTGGTTGTCACTTCTCTTTTATTTCTGATTTTATTTATTTGGGTCATCTCTTTTTCTTATTAGTCTGACTGAAGTTATCTATTTTGTTTATCTTTTCAAAGAATCAGCTCTTAGTTTTGTTGATCTTTTCCTTTTTGGTCTCTATTTCATCAATTTCTGTTCTGATCTTTATTTTCTTCTTCTCACTTTGGGCTTTGTTGTTCTTATTTTTCTAATTCCTTTAGATATAAGATTGGATTATTTATTTGAGATTTTTCTTGTTTCTTGAGGTAAGCCTGTATTGCTATGAATTTGTCTCTTAGAACTACTTTTGCTGTGTCCCAAAGATTTGGGAGCATTGTATTTCCGTTTTTATTTGTCTCAAGATATTTTTTTATTTTCTCCTTGATTTCTTCATTAACTCATTGATTATTTAGCAGCATATTGTTTAGCCTCCATGTGTTTGTGTTTTTTCCAGTTTTCTTCTTTTAATTGTTTCTAGTTTCATACCGTTGTAATCAGAGAAGACACTTGATATGATTTCAATCTTTTTAAATTTACTGAGATTTGTTTTGTGGCTTAACAAGCCTATCCTGGAAAATGTCCTATGTGCTCTTGAAAAGAATGTGTATTCTGCTGATTTGGGGTGGAATGTTCTATAGATATCTGTAAAGTTCATCTGATTTAATGTGTCATTTTGGCCACTGTTTATTTATTGATTTCCTGTCTAGATGATCTATCCATTGACATTAGTTGGTTGTTAAGGTTCCCTACTATTAATGTATTACTGTTGATCCCTTCCTTTATATCTATTAGGATTTGCTTTATGTATTTAGGTGCTCCTACATTGGGTGCATAGATGTTTACAAGGGTTACGTCCTGTTGTTGTATTGATCCCTTTATCAGTATATAATGCCCTTCTTCGTCTCCTGTTACAGTCTTTGTTTTAATGTATATTTTGTTTGATATAAGTATTGCTACCCTAGCTTTCTTTTCATTCCTATTTGCAAGAAATTCCTTTTTTCATCCTTTCACTTTCAATCTGTGTGTGTCTTTCAATCTAAAGTGGGTCTCTTATTTTTCATCCATATGCAATGATCATTTTTATTCATTCAGCCACCCTATGTCTTTTGATTGGAGTATTTAGTTCATTTATACTTAATTATGGAAAGGTATGTACCTATTGTCATTGTTTTCTTGTAGTTTTTGTAGTTCTCTATAAAACTTCTCATGTACACTGATAACTTTTTTTGGTGAATTCTTTGGGTTCCTTTTTCTGTATTTTTTGTGTATCTATGATAGATTTTTGGTTTGTGGTGATGATAAGATTCATATTTAACAAGCTATGTTTATAGCAGTCTATCTTAAGATGATGATTGCTTCAGTTCAAATACATTCTAACCATTTGATAATCTTAATCTAAGAAACTTGGCAGTTGATATTCACATGTGTGAACTGTGTAGAGATAGAATTCCATCCCATTATTCCTTACCCAAGGTCTCAGTGACAATATTTAATCATTATGATTGTTTGGTACTAGTTCATTTTTTAAATTAGCTTACACTAAATAAAAAGTTGACAATAGTTGTATGCTATATTATAAACTCCCTGCAGGCAAGATATAACTCATATTGTACCATCTAGAGGTGTTTATCTTAAGATGATGGTTGCTTAAGTTCAAATGCATTCTAACCATTTGGTAAATTTCCAGAAGACTTAGTTTTCTATTATTTCAACAAATATTAGTAGAAAAATAATCAAAGTCATACAGTGGGACAAACCCTGATTTCAGCAATAAAGACAGGAATATATTTCATGGGGATGAAAATAAGTGATTTCTCTAGGCCTATTATAGCAAAAAGCCAAAGATTGGTGGATGGGTGTAAAGAACACATGCATGAAGTTTTGTATGAAGGTCAACTGCAGGTTAAATTTCAGCATGGAATCTAAAAATCCTGTTTTTGTGTCTGAAATGAAAGTAAGTCTGAAGTGAGAATGGGCATGAAGTTGCTATTTTCTTTTAGTGTACTTCAGGATAAGAAAAGAAGTGTTTGTATGCAGAAGGAAGAAAACTAATTGCAGATTCTCTGGCATCCAAAAGCCTTAGAAATATTCACTGGAACAATAAGACCCCATCAAACACCATGAGATCTATGAGCACAGATGTTTTTGCTTCCAAGGTCTACTGATATTACTGCTTGTGGTGCATGTGACTGTGTGTTCTCTGAATATGTGCTACCCTCTAGTTAGTATGTTCTAATCAGGCCTACCCAAAACAACACTGGCAGTACAAAAGAGAGAGGAGGCCCATAAACCTCTGTGAATTAAGATCATGTTTTTATCTCCAATCTATCCTTTGACTCTGAGTGATCTGAAGGAACTGGGTAATAGGTTCTCTTGGCAAGTTTTGCTGAATGGGAAGAACAAGCCAGTCAAAATAAATAATGACCACCCTTTCAAAGATGTGTTGTTTTTTTTTAAGTATTTATTTCACAACATCAAAGCATGCTTCCCCTGTACCCCCCTCCATTCCTACTGCAACCACAGTGATTGCCTGTGTACAGAAATAACTCTGAAGGAGTAGTTGGAAAATGAATATGATGTCTGCCATCATGGGTGGTGCTCATCCACTCCCCATAGTTTGGAAAGTCTTGGTTACTCAAAGGGTCTCATAAATCCTTTGTATTATGTACCTGCCCCCAGTGTTCTCTTTCAAGATGTTCTACTCTGTCCTTAAGTAATAAAGAGCCATTAATTATCCCACTTTCATACCAGTTATCATTACTGGGGTTCGACCTTCAAGTCTTATTTAGTATTTTGTCTCTGTGACAGCATTTTTGGGATTAAATGCTCTCAAATTTACTTAGAAATGTCAATATTAGCAAGCACTCAAAAAGCTACTTAAGTAGGTTTAAGCTTTAACAAATACACTCACCATTATCTAGAAAATGAACAAGAAATACTCTCACAGCTAAAACATTGTCAGCTGGAACTTTTTGTTAGTGGAAAAATTTTGCCCATAACACCCAACTTAAGGTTTTCAACCACTTAATAATGTTTCTGAAAAGAATAATGTTAATGCTAGAAAGGATATAAAAAAAAAAACTGTACAACCCTTCATTTCTTAGATGGGGAAATTGAGACATAAAGAGATTAATTGACTCGCTCAGAAAAATCATACTCCAAAATTTTTTTACAGTGATATTATTATTTAATAAAAATAGAGAAGCCAAATCCTTGTATATATACTTTATCAATAAGCCTGTGATGCTTGTGCAACTCTTGTCACAGTGTGACAACCACACTGTAACTGGATGTCCTTTCTACTGAGGGTGCTACTACTCTCCTTAATTTAGGTCTGACGGTTGATGGAGTGAGCAGAGACTGCCCACAAAAGGTCACAGGGCACAATTTTCCTGCTGCATAAAGAGAACTTGTAGATCCAAGAGAAGGATTCCTCCCAGATCGAGACTTCCTGGAAAATTCCACTTTAATCCAAGAGTCAGAGAGATAGAGCCACTGCTCAGTTTGCTCTCCCTACATCTAGAAGGAGATAGCTATAGAGTCAGCTAACAAACTTAGTCTTTCTTAAAACTTTCTATCTCAGCCTTTGTGATTGCTTGGTTCTTCCAAGACTTGGGGTGGGCTTCAGGGAGGAGAAAGGAGACAAAAACACTTAGCATGAAATTTGCTGGGATGCTGAACATGTTGTGAGAACAAGAATGCTGCCTCAATGACTTCTCTCCCTCCCTCACCCACTCCCAGTGCCTCACAGGAACTCTTAGCTTTCTAATGTAATATTCTCCATCCAGAGAAATTCCCTAGCAGGTACCACACCCCTCAATTATCTCTATTTTATTTGCAATCCAAAAAACTACATGGAAGTAAGAAAAGCCTTTCATTGCAAGTGTGGAAGATAAGATCTTAAAATATTAATCTTTGTGTTTCCTTGCTTTCCAGCACTTCCTGATCTTTCTCCTAGTGAGCAGAAGTGTCTACTTTGCCTGCAGAAAAATCTGAGTTGTTATGACTGGAAGGCTGAGAGAAAGGAAAGGTTATTTTTAAGAATTTTTATTTCTGCTCAAGGCAGGTGGCCAGTATCAGGAGGCCTGGTGGAGGCCTGGCTGGCTAGTCAAGAGCGCACATGTCTACTCCCCTTCAAGGCTGAGCAGTAGCCCCCAACACATGTTCCAACCCCTGGTGATCTCTCCACGACATGAGAAAATTCTGAGACCATCTGAACTGCCCCACGTAGATGGCCCCTTTGTCAACAGTATAGCAGCACTTACAAAGCTGCACTCTTGGCCCTCAGGAGGTGATGGTGATAGTGAAGGGAAAGACCCAGAGTAGTACCTGAATGGAGCAGGGGGTGGGGAAGGGGAATTTATTCCAGCGAACAGCAGTGTTTCTAGAACAGTATTTTGAAACAATTAAAAAAAAAAAAACAATTTTTGATCCTTTCTAAATAACGAAGGATTCTATGGTGATGTTTACTGGCCTCCAATAATTTGTCTCTGCCGAGCTAGCACTGTGCTCTTTCAAAACGTTATTACATTTCATCTTTACAACAACCCAATGGAATAGATATTTTATGGATGAAGAAACAGAGACTCCAGTGCTGCTCACCTTAACCATTATGCTATACTACCTCTAAACAAGACTGGGTAATAGAGAAAAAAGTTAATACATTTCTCTAAATATTCTACTTCCTAAAATATATCTATTTTTTTACGATAGAGTTTATTTTAAATAAGCATAAAGGAATACATTTTCAACTGGTATTTGGAAGTTCCTCCACTAAGTAAAATAAAAATAGACCTACTAAGATCTAGCTTCTAAGTTGACTAATATGCTAATTTAACACAAATTTGTATAAGGAAGTGCCTCCTTAGTCAATGAAGTGAAAACTTATGAATCGAAAATGACTCTTTAAGGAACTAGTCAAAGACCAATAGCCTTGGGTTTTAACCTCCCCTTCGGGGCGTGGTGGTCCTGCCAGCTTTGTCCCCACAGTGAGCTGGCCCTGGAACCTTTCCCCAGGCTCCTCTTTAGGAGCCCCAAGGGGCAGTAAGTTTTTGGAACGCTTTGCCAATGACAAGAGAGTCAAAAAAGAGATAGATTCTTCATTAGTATTCAAGTCCTATCCTCTCCAGGAGAACTGGCTGGGGAATTCCCTTTACATATCATAAATGAAGAGGGCAGTTCTCTGTGTGACTCCTCCCCTTTTCAATACAGTATAGTGAAGCAGAATGAATGCCTAAAGAAAGTGACCAGGTCCTAAGGCTAATTTTAGGAGGTTTGGGGTATTTGCAAATTAGGTCCCTCAATTCATTCTCCCCTGTGTATGTAAAGCAAGATATTTGTGTGCCATTTAAAAGAAAATTAGTCAGTGTGAGCTTCCAACAGCTGGCTGACAACCTTGAGCACTGAGTGTTGTTGGAATTGGTCCAGATTTCACATAAGGAGTTCATTCGGGGTTAGTCAAAAAAGAGAAGTTGGCTCAGATACTGTTCTACATATTTAGGAACAAGGAGTTGAGATTTCCTCCAAAAATTGCTGGAGAGTGGCTCTGCAGGTCCATTTGCCAAGCACTATTTGACATCCACTTCTTTCTCTACCTGGTACAAGAAGAGCCATTAGTTGTCCAGGTTTTGCCTCTGACAAGTCAATGATTCAATGTAGCAATTAAACCAAGAAAGGATAATTCTCCTTTCCCCCTATATCCCTTTTATAAAGATCTATTATTTCTGCAGACTTCAGATTTTTTAAGCGTCTTTTTCTTCTGCCTCAAGTCCTACTTACCCGCTCTTTGAATTTCACTTATTCGACTGAGACCAAGTTTACTAGCATAATAAAGAACTTTATATTTGTAAAAGGACAAAATCCTCTTATTTTTCTAATCTGTGACTCAGTATTTCAGAGTAATGAAAATGTCATGTTTCAAGATGGTATTAGCCATTTTTATTTTGAAAGTAACAAGTAATCAACATAAAATAATTAGACAAAGGGATAATGAAAGGGATAAAGAGAAAGGGATGAAAAAAATCCTAAATCCCACCACTGGAGAAAACTAACCACCATCATTAACATTTTAACACATATGATTTTAATTGTTCTTATTTTTTTCTTATTTTTTTTTTACAAAAAGTAATTACAAATTATTTAGTAATCTGGTTTTTTTCTACATATACTTTAGATACTGTTCCATGAAAATAAAATAGATCAATGTCACTGTTTTTAAGAGGCGAGAAATACTACAATGTATAAATGTGCTATAACATATTAATAGACTTTTTGCTAATATAAATAACGCTATAATAAACTGTACTTGCCCACTTGTCCAAGTCTTTCCTTATGATAAATTCCTATTAACAAACTTTTCTAGATCAAGTCATGTACATTTTTTCAAGGCTTCTGATGCACATCATCAAATTGCCCCTCTCTCCAGAAAACATACTCATTTACAACCTCACTTATAAGAGTGCATTTTTCCCTCATACTCTCAAATACTGAATATAAATAAGCCTTTTTAAAATTTTTTGCCCATTTAAGAGATAAAAATTGGTAACTACATATTGTTCTATTTTCCTTTGGCTATTAACAAGATTGAATACGTTTTCATATGCTAATAACTGTACTTTTTTTCTCTTTTGAATTAATTGTCTGTTCTCTCTTGTGCCAGGTTTTTTCTATTGGGGTGTTTATATTTTCCATCCTGATTTGTAGAAACTCATTACATTCAAAGATGAAATTTTCTAGACTGTGTTTCAGGGAACTTTATTGCCCCTTGAGATATTAATTGGTGTGCTGAGGGTAAAAGACTTCCATTGTCAGATTTAACACATCATTTCCTAAACTTAATTGACCATCAAAGCTTTTTTTTCACAGACACCCATTAGCATCGTTCAGAACATTGGTGTTCTAGGCAATAACGTTTGAGAAATTGTTCTGTTAAGACTATTAATGTTTTACCTGTTACATATGTGGCATTTTTTTTTTTCCCATTATCATTTGTCTTTTACTCTACATGATTTTTTCCCCATATAGCTTTTAATTCATGTATTCAATTTTCTCTGTATTTTCCTCTGCAATTTAGTAATTCAGAAATATAGACCCTGAAGTCATACTTGTTTGGTTTGATTTCTGCCACCACCACTTGTTGGGACCTTGGGAAAATTACTTAACCTCTCTTTGCCTCAATTTTATCACCCAGAAAATGATAGAAATAAGTAGTAAACACCTATAAAGTTGTTTAGTACTTTACCTATATTACTTATACTTAATACAGGTAAAGCACTAAAACTGTCTGAAACAGAGTGTCAGATGATGAGGATAATGATGATGATGGGTTACTTTCTGGACGATGTAGAAAGTCTTCCCCCATACCTATGTTGTAAAAAAAAAATCACTCATATTTTCTTCTAGTATTTTTATGAAAATTTAATTGTGGCTTTGGCTATAGAGTAAGGAATCTATTTTTTCCCCCCAGTGGTCAGCCAGGTTTTTTCCAACACCATTACACCATCTATTGATCAATGTTCCCCTTTCTCATATACTAGTACTTTCTTCTTCTATATTTTTCTTTTCAGTCTATTCTGATACCAAGATCCCTTCATTCCTTTTCTTGTTCAGAAAAGTCACACATATGTTTGCCTGAATCAAGAGCACATGTTGGATTCCCTCTTAGAGTTGTACCAGGAGACACTTGGTTGGGGTGAGGGACCTTGTATTTGGAGTTTGGTTTTCTACAATGCAGATGGGAAATATAGATCCCACAACTTTTGATTTTAAGTTTGATCTTGATGTTACTAGGCCCATTGGTACTCACATGCTGCTGAGGCCTTATGGGGTTTATCACCTGGGAATTCCCTCAGGAGTATTTGAACCCTCTTGTTGTTCACTATATTACAGAAAAATGAATATTCTCAAATTCCACCTGGTCTCTATCCTTTCTTTTACATCACCCAAATGACCTTTAAATAACGAGAAAAGCCATGAGGGGAAAGGGATACTAACCTGACTCATCCCAGGCTGTGGGAGGAGAACCAAGTGGTCACAGCTGAAAGGTGGATGTGATACTGAAAGGCTTCAGAAAAGTGGGACCAGACCAGCCAGTGCTGATGACATTTCACTCAGAGCTGAGGGAAAGTTCGGGTTCCCAGAATTGTCTATAAAGCCCAACACAACCTTCTCCTTCTCTGTACCCCATTATCTCTTGTTTACCCTGTTCCCAATAGCCTCTTTGCTGTTCCTTAAACATGTTCTTGCCTCAGGGCATTTCACATGCTGACCCCTCTGAACTATTCTTCCCCCAAAACCCACATTGCTTGTTTCTGAGTCAGTTTGTTGGTGAGGCCATCATTGACCATTCTATTTAAAGCTGCTCCAGGCACTCCTTGTACCTTCCCTGCTTTATTTTTCTTTATAGCATTGATCAGGTTTTAAAAGCTATTTTATTTTTTGTTTATTGTCTGCTGCCTCCTAGAATATGAACCACCTGAGAATATATATTCTGTTTCGTTCTCTGGTATATTATCAACACGCAGAACAGTGACTGACATGTACAGGGCTCCACAATTATTTGTAGATGAACAAACAAATGAGCATACCAGTAGACAATGTTACCTGCATGATACTTTGGCATGTGTCTAGGCCTGCTAAAGATAACATGATTCCTCAGAATGTAGTTCCCTAAAGGACTCTGGACTTTTAAGCTAGGCTCTATAAACAAGTCGTTTCTAAAATAAGGTAAAAAGACTACATCTCTTGAAAGTGAGTGCAAACATATGTCTGTGGTGACTTCTTTCATTAGAGGTCCTAACTTCATACCTGAGGCTGCCACAGAACCATGCAAAATGAAAGGTTAGTTAAAACTGCATACCCCCCAAAATGGCTAATATAAAATATAGACAATGCCAAGTGTAGTGAGGTTGCAGAGGAAGGAACTCTCATATATCCTGAAAACCTGTTTGGCAGTAAGTAGCTCATGTCTACCCCATGACCCAGCATGTCCATGCCTATGGAGCCCAACAGAAATGCCTACATATGTCCACCCAAAAGACAGATAGCAACGTTTTACAGCAGTCCTATTTGTAATGGCCAAAATTTGAAGCAAAAAATAAAAAAAGATGGCAAAACAGTAAAACGAATTTTTGAAAATATGGTATGTTCATGTAGTGAAATACCACACCGTACATGAAATGCATGATCTACAATGCAATGATATGAATAAATTGTGCAAACATGATATTGAGCAAAAGTCAGACACAAGAGAGTATATAGTGTGTGCTTCAATCTACATAAGTTATAAATAGGTAAAACTAATCCACACTTCTAGAAGTTTAGGGAGACTAGAAAGGAACGTGAGTGGTTCTTTGGGCTTGTAATGATATTATGCTTTTTTTATCTAGGTGCTGGTTCGATAGGAATATTCAGCTTTTATAAATTCAAGCTATATATTTTATGTCAACTTTTCTGTTTGTAAAATTTTTTGAAAACTAGGGTCATGTATTAGACCAACCAATGAGAGATGCAGGTCACATGTTAGCTAAAGCTACTTGTGACTACCAGTTGAAACTATTCCAAGAGGCACTGCTCCTGCACTTGGAGGATGAGTGAAGTTGGGGAGGGGTTGAAGAGGGTCAGGAGAACAACTTGGATCATAGCTGAAACACACCTCTGAGATGCTGCAAGAATGAAAAACAGCAGGGGCCAGATGTGGAATGGAGAAGCCTGGTAGAAAGCCTTGGGCACCTGGTATCTGAAGTCACTTTTGGCCTCAAGGCCAACATTGCCTCCCATCAGAAGTGGAGTAGAGAAGACTCTCCAGTCAGCCTATGGGAATGCCAGCAGCCCCAGGACTGTGCAGGTCAAATTTCTAACCAGAGATGGAGGGAAGAAGAATGATCTCTGCTTATAAACTGAATCTAGAAACTTTGTTATAGAAAACAATAGGAAAAGAGGCAGCAGGGAGAAAATATAGAGGTAGATCTTAAGTAATTTCTGAGGAGCACGCTGAAGCAGGAAGGACTCTGGCTGACGGGCCAGCAATAGCCCCCTTATTTCTTCTGGTCAATGAAACTAAACAGAAAAAGAAGGACAAGAACGTGCAGGAACCACAGGGCCCCCTAGGGTGCCAATGGCCAGTGTGGAGGACTGTATCAGATCTGCATGCCTTGGAGCACAGTGCAGATGGCTCCAGCAAGGATTTGAGGATTTCACTGCCAACACTGGGGCATGGGAGTGGGAGGAAGGTGGTGCCTCAAGAAAGAAAAAGACCATTCCAGAGCCTTCTATTGCTGTGGAAAGGAAGGGAACAGACAAAACTCTATAGTTTAAAGAGAACCCCTCTTTAGTACTCCATGCATAGAGAACTTGGAGAAGGTTGCAGCAATGAATCAGCCAAAGATTTGCATGGTCTCCAGGCTTCCAGGAGCAGGCTCATGCTAGAGAAAAACTCCAGCCTTCACTCTTTCCCCTCCCCCAAGATCAGAAAAGGCTCAACAGAGAAAGTCATCAGGAGAGGAGCGACTTGGAGCTTGGTGTGGTGTTGGTTAGGGAGTCTTCAATGACACTCGAGAGCCAACACCTATGCCGTTATCCTGGCTTTGGATCCTTTGGCCCCAGTATGGAAGCCTCCCAGTTATTCCTATGTGTGAGAGTCAGGGAAGAAGTGGGGAGTAAGAAGAGAACACAGCCAACCCAGGAGGTTTGCAAGAGACAGCTAGATGCATAGCGCCAGCTCTAACATGCCTTCTACATATACCCAGACATGAGCAGCATACTTGGGCAGTTAGTATGGCTATCCTTCTTATACATGCACTATGTGCAGAATGCTACAAAAACAGAAGAGAAAACACTCAAGCACTGGCTTTTACCATTTCCTCTCTTGAGAGTATCCCAAACCGGTCCTCTAGAAAAGGGGTCCCCAACCTCCAAGCCGCAGACCAGTATCAGTCCATGACCTGTTAGGAACCAGGCTGCACAGCAGGAGGTGAGCGGCAGGCCAGAGAATGAAGCTTCATCTGTATTTGCAGCCACTCCCCAGCGGCTCCACCTCCGCCTCAGCTCCACCACAGATCATCAGGCATTAGATTCTCATAGGAGCACCGGTCCCTGGTGCCAAAAAGATTGCAGACCACTGGTCTAGAGGATGGAAAGTTTTATTTTTGTACCTGAGGAAATGCAAATGAGGCTAAGGAAGACGTTCTAAGCCAGAAGCCAAGTTTGTGCTCTCTGTGAGTGCAATGTGCACTCTTCATGGGCGGAGAGCATTCTAGAATAAAGATGCAAAACTCCTGACCATTTTGGGAAAGTATAGATGAATTGTACTTTTTTGAGAATAAACATAATCACTATCTCTGAGTCACCTAGCACATGCATTATGAAGAATAGCAATTCAGATAAAGTTTAGACTTAGCTGGACTATTTCTTTCTCAATAGACACCAAAGGAGACCCAAACCCAAAACCTAGGTTCAGAATGCCCAACACTGCTTACCAGAGACAAGGTTTTTCAGTGCCAATTTTCAGAAGCCAGTAGTATTAGATCCAGATGCTAATAAGGACAAAGATAAGAAAAAGTTGCCTCCTGGTAGGTTCTCTCAGTTTTAGGCAACATTCACAAGGGACTTTGGGAGTTCCTGATAATATCCAGTAGCTGATGGGAAGAATATAAACTATCTGAAGGTATTTTTTTTTTTTTTAGATAATAGTATTTCACAAGACTTCAGTAGCACATGAACCTTGATTCTGAAAGTTCATAATTGCCTGGAAGAATTGGGATTAACCTTGGTCATTTTCAAATACAGAAATACAGGTTCTGCTTAGGTCATAATGGGATAAGGCAGATCCTGAATAGACCTTTCTTAGGGGCCATTAACCATTTTTTCACAAATCCTAGGGTGTCAGAGACCTAGGGGCTTAGTGGTTTTATAGGAGGTTTGAGGATAACCATGCCATTAGAGCAAACCTCTTCTCTGAACTGACCCAGGAACATCATGCCAGAGCTAATAACAAGAGGCCAGAAAAGGCATTTCATGAAGAAAAGAGAAGCAAACCATCACCTTCGACTCTTTTGAGCCCTTTGAAAACTGGTAGATAAGGCCTGTAAGCAGGTACCTGAGGCCTCCGTAACCTCTTTCAATCAGGTTCTTGCACTAATATTGGATAATTTCACCTGGCTTAAATCCTTTCGTTTAAATACACTAACTTCTGTATGGAGGGATTCGGAGCTGGAATATGCCAGGCACATAGCTAAATTCTTCTGGCAGAAGAGGGAACTATGCGAGACCCAATATCCTTTACACAAATCAGAACTTTTGGCTCTAAGTTAGGCAGTGAGATACAAGTTCTGGGAGATGTGTATATGAGGCATAGGGGTGATCGATAAAAACCCTTTCACCTCTGGGCTCGCATGAAAGTGCTGTAACAGGTGGTAGTCTTGGTTGATTCTATTTTCAGGACTGATATTCTGTCTTGTAGCTTCACCCACACAGGATGCCACATCTCTTGAAGGAGTCAGTCACATGATCCCAGGGTCTACAGGAATACAGCATCCTTTACGCCAGAAAGCTTGGGGCTTTCCAAGGTGGAGCCAGTGGTGGTTCTCACCTCTGCTACTTAGTAAATGTAACTATAATGTAAATGTAACTGCTCCGACTGGGAGGAAACAAAGGGAAGCTCAGAATAGGTGGTGGTCAGAGGAAAATCCCACTACCTCCCATTGGACTAGACTCAGATTTTCTTTAAGTGAATTTGAATCTGGCACTGAGATTGGCACAAATTAGGACTATTTAATAGTGTATTATTAAAATGGTTACTGGAATATTCTCTATGAGTGTTCTCACTTTCCCCCCCGGAGTACTGCAGTATGACTCTGAGAGCCTTAAAAATCTTTGAATGGAATATATGAATGTCGGAAAGCTTTACACCTTCTGGGAATCCGTAACTAGGGGGCAGAACTCTGGTGGGCTATTCCTCTTACAGGTTCCACCCCAACATTTTTGGTGATACTTAAAATAATAAATTTTAAAAGTATATACAGTTCTCTAAACAAAAATCTTAAAATTTGTGTTACCATCCATACCCATGAGCATTATCTCCAGAACTCTTCCTTGGGAGGCCTCCACTGTTTTGCAGGTAAATGTTATAGCAGTTTATTCCCTAATATCTAGTTTCACAGTTTCTATCCCCTCCACCACCCTACTACTTATCTTTCATTCCCATAAAATTTCATTTTATAGGTCCCTCATCTGATCAATGAATTTCTTGCCAAACACGTTTCAAGATCTCCTAGGAGTATCTTGTCAGAAACCCATTGCCCCATCATAACTCTTAATTTTCCATATTCTCCTTTTGATTCCAAGGGCAATAATACCAACCACAGTGCATGTGACCTGTTTCCTAAAGCCTCTCCAACATGAAGTTTTAAAAGGATCGTACTAAACCGTTCATTACTCCTCTTCACTTTCTCTTGATTGCGTGCCATTGTCCCTGGAGAGAGATCATGGAAAAGAGTAACTCAAAAGCAAGGATCCACTCCTTAGCTGGCATGATGCTCTCCTAATCTACTCTGTTAGTTGTAATCCTGGCTTTTAAATAGAATCACCTGAAGAACTTAAAAAAATACTGGTGCCTGGGTCCTATCCCACACCAATTAAACTCTTCGGGTGAAGCCCTAGGGTTGGCATTTTTCAAAGCTCTGCCGATCATTCTAACATGCACGCATAGTTGTGAAGAACCACTGTGAGCCAAGGTAAGCCATGAGCATTGGCCGAGCATCTATTTGCAGCCAGGTGTCAGGCCACCACCCAGTGGTGCCACTGAGGATTAGCACAAGGACTCTCCAAACAAGTCATTCAAATTCTCCCACTCACTGCTTCTTGTCTCCTTTGCCTCCCCAGCTCTTCGAGGCAGGGCTCCTGGTACCAAAGAGGTTTCTGAAAACACAGGACTGCTCTTCGCTCTCCACATCTTTTATGAACTTGGAAAATTTCTTAGGAGTTAGCACTTCAGTCATTATCATTCATTCAGAAAATGCAAATCTTGCTTTGAGTTCATCATTTCCCATTTGCCCAAAGTGATTCAGAAAAACAGAGCTCACTGACAACGAGTGGGCAGGTGTGTGGGCCTGTGTACACGCCTCACTGAACCATTAGTGGCAGAGCACACCCTGAGAGAGAACTGACAGTGTCAACAACAACAAAAATCAGTATTTGTCCAGACATGAAAAAAATAGAGGCCTGTTCTGAAAACATTTTGCTTTCTCTAAATTTCAAGCGATGTTAAAACATACTCTCAGTTCTAACTTTGTTTGCATCGGTCCTTTCAGAAATTGCACATTTGTCTTCAAAGCATCAAGTTAGAGCATTTTGCTGCTGCATGGAAACTGTGCCAGCAATTGTACTCAGGACATTAAATGCATCTGTACATATAGCCCATGCAATTTTAATGTCTGCTAACCCATCGATAAGCACACAGGAAGAAACAAACAGGAATTAGGATAGAGAGCCATTGAGCCAACAAATACTCACTTTCTAAGAATTGTCACTTTCTGTGGTTATTAATTACTACCCTCATCAGCCATCTCAGCAAAGGATAATTCATTCATTCACTCGTTCATTTATTCATTCATTCAATAAACATTTCTTTAGATGTCTACTGTGTGCGAGGTACTACACTGTGAGTTGGAGCTAATGAATAAAACATCATCTCGACCCTCATTTCTATGGTCTACAGCCAATCATATATATAGAGATAATAACCTTTGCAAATGTTTTTTGACCCCTGGTATGCTCTTCTCCCATCTCTTTGTCTGGCCTAAACCCTTTAGATCTTGACTAGGTGTTACTTCCTGTAAAAAGTGCTCCTTAACAATCTAAGACAAAGTTAGGTGTCCTTTCAGTGTACTTCCATGGCACCCAATGCTCACTCCTATTTTAGGGTTTTGCTCTTTATATTATAGTTACTTGTTTCATATCTGTATCCCTTCATGAGCTGCCTAAGGACAAGAAAGAAGCATGTCATATTCATCTTTGTATCTCCAGTGACTACCACGTAGTAGGAATTCAATAGATAATTGTTAAATGAATAAGTAAATGAGCAATAGAAATATCTATAGGGTATTAAGAGACTAGAGGAGAGACACCTAAAGAAACTTCCTGTAAGAGGTGGCTTCTAAGTGAGATCAGAAATGATAAGTTCAAGTTATGTGGACTTGGGCTGGTTGGAAGCTAGAAGCAGAAGGGCAGCACAATCTATTCTAGAAAACTCTTGTGCGATGCTGTCGATAGAGTGTAAAATGTAAGGCAGGGTGTGAGGAAAGGACAAGCTGGGCAGCTAGAATAAGGTCATGGGAGGACAGGGGTTCTCACCAAATCAGACTCAAACTTCATTTTCCCTTTTGTTCTCATCTAGAAGGACGGAACACACAGATTTGAGGGGTTCCAGGAGCTAATCTCCAGGGGTTCCATACTTTTTCCCAACAGGTGCAACGATCCCTAAAACACAAACCACACTGAAAACCCTCCTCTGCCATGGGAACCATTTCCTACCCTGCCCTTTGAGATACAGTGCATGGAAGAAAGAGGGGAGCTCCAGATGGGAGCTGTCGGGTCACCTGCTTAACACTTGTAAAAGGTTTCTGTCCCTACTACAAATTACGGGTAAAATACCTTATCAATTGTGATGGTCCCATCTTTCCACTGCCCAGCCTCTTCCTAAAACCCAGTTCTTCTTGTTCAACCTGGGCAGGTCAGGGAAGAGTATATTGCCTAATTTCTTCTTACTCCATTGTGTTTTTAATATTAATTTCTGTGATTTAATCATTTAAATTCAGCACAATCAATATTCCATTCAAGGTAATCCCAGGCCTTCAGAAAACCTGCTTCTGTTTTAAGAAGATCAGTTGATAGGATCCAGTCATTCATTAATTCAATCACCATTTAATAAGTGCTTGCTCTGTTTTAGGCACTATGCTGGAGTCCGGAGGCTCAAAAATGAGTGAGACATGGTCCCTACCCTTCAACTGCTCACAGTCTAATGGAAGACACTCTAGGACATGGAAGTTGCTTACATGAGGGCAGTGCTAAAGCCACTGTTGACCTGCCTAAGCCAGTGCTTCTCATAATGTGGTCACCTGGGAACTGCTTAGAAATGCACTATGCTGGGCCCTTTTTCCAGGCCCACTGAAGCAGAATGCCGGAGGCAGAGCTGGCAATCTGAGTTCCAACAGGCTCTGAAAGATGCTGACGCTCGTTTTCATTTAGAGACCTCTGGTCTAAGCTCCATACTGACTCTCACCAGGCCTGCGCAGAGGTCACATTAGCAACTCCCAGCCTTCCTCTCCACAATTCCCTTTCTCTTCTTAGAGAACTACTGAGAGTAATGAGAAACACCAATTGGAGTGACACTGTCCAAAATAAAGTAAAATATTATTTTATCACATAATTGTAACACCAGATAATTCGTAGAATTGCAGAGATGGACGGCTTCATGACGATCAGTGTGGATGGACTAGAATGGCCAGCCCTATTTCAGTGGCTGCATACAAGGAAGCAGAGCAGGTAATGTCATCCTTGCCTTGTCTCCATTCTGCTCCTTGCCACTTGACCAGGGTGAGGGGTTGGGGGCAGGGGTAGGGGAAACAAGAGAAAGAATCCTACCAGCTTGGCTGTTCAAAAAAGAAGCAGGAGCTCTGGAGTTATTTCAGTGCATGGGAATGGAAACAGGATAAACTGAAAAGATAAACAACTTGAATCCTTAAGAGAATGAAGGCAACAGGGAGAGGGATCACAATCTGAGCATGCGCGCTCTGCAACCCTGTGGTCGTTCTAAGCAAACTCTAGCAGATTGCTTTCTTTCTGAAGTTCTAGTAAAATGGATCTTGCCACTAGCCGACGATTCACAGTTCCTGGCCGCAGTTTTTTTGGCTTATCACCACGTGTCATTAGTGACCTATTTTCACTGCAGTGAAATCAGCCATGTCTGCAGGCCCCTGAATCAGCAGTTTCTGCTCCACTCACTAGCTCCAGGCTGCCAAAGCTGACACCAGTGTCACAGAAAGTGCCACCCCTGCACTCTCCCCAGAGGTGGGGAGAGAACCATTATGTTTTAAAGATGTCAGCTTTGACCCAATGCTGCCCTGAGAGCTCAGCTGTCATGTCTCCTCTAAATAAGCTGCTGAACTTGGAATTATCTTGGACTAATAATTAATCAGGACTAAAAATAGCCCCAAACTGCCTGGGCTTTGCTTAAATCCTTCCCAGGTGGGAGAAGTAGTTTTTAAAAATCTAATTGCAAAACCGTATTTTGTAAGGCTGTACACCAAAATGTGAAAATAATTATCCAACATGCTAGTTTGGGAGATAATTCATAGTTAATCTAGCTCTGTAAAAAAAAAAATCACAATAATGCAACCTTTTGAGTTGCATATTGATTTGAGTTTATTCTTGGTGAGTATTAAAAGCGTCCAGGAATTGTACTCGGAATCTTCCAAAAATACCCACAAACACAAATTCACCAGAAAAAACATAGCCACAAAAGCCTGTTGCCAGGCAGATTAGACAGTGATCGGAGTTCCGCAAGAGGGCGCCCTCCCCACCATTCCTTCAAGCAGAGTGCGTTTCCCAGAGCCGCTGGATGCCCTTTGCCCTCCACAGAGTCGTCAAAAGAGCAAGTGCTGCTTCTATGACAGCTTTCCGGCTGAGATCATCAGGCATATGTTATCTCTCCGACATCAGTGAAACAACTTCAAAAGAAGGGAAATCAAGCAAAACATTAAAAACAAAAGAGAAATAAATACATCTAGATTGACTTATCTCCATAGTGATCTATCTTTGTGTATTCATTTTCTTGATAGTTTAATAATAAAAATACAATAAGATGAAATGAAAGTACATTTATCACAGTGATCTGTATCTAGCCCAAAGTCAGGGATCACTGTGCCACCAGCCAGGAATGACAATTGGTAGAACCAGGTGTGCCTCTGGAGGCCCTTCACGCTCACTGTCATTTCCCTCCTGCCTGGAGGCACAACTTCACCTCACACTCCAGCAGCCCCACTGGGCTACACCCTCAAGGCCATTTCTTTCTGCTCTGGATCCCATGGCCTCTATTCATACTTCCTCCTCCTGGTTCCAAACTTACCTATCTTACTTACTCCTCAAAGACATTCAGGAAGGACCAGCTGGTGAACAAAATAATAAATTTGCTCCATCTAGCCACAGCAAAGAATTAGAACAGGGAGTGAGAACTGGTGAAAGATGAGTGACTTGGGTTGAACATCTCATCTGAAAAAAGAAAAAGTAAAAATATCATTTCTACTCTATAGGTTATTCCTGGCCTAAAATAAAATAATGTATGTGAAATCATTTGTGGTTATAAAGAACCATATAAACATAGTGAGCACCTATCTCTAGAGCTATGCAAGCATTAATGAGTTGACAGAGGCAGACAAGAGAGGAAGGAAAAGTTGAATTAGGTTTTATTATTAATTCATATTTCAGCAAACAGGATCATTATATTCCTCTTGATGGGAATCTGTGATTCTATGAATCTGTCTCTTGTCATAAGTTATCCAGTGTTATGGACTGGAGGTTTGTGTCCCCCCCAAATTCATATGTTGATATCATGCCCCACATTGTGATATTAGGAGTCCTTTGGGAGGTATTAGGATTAGATGAAGTCATGTGGGCCAAGCCCTCACGAATGGGATCAGTGCCCTTATAAAAGTCACAAAAGAACTTGCTGCTTTCTGCTCTTCCCCATGCGAAGTGCAAGCAGGAGCTGGCAGTCTGAACCAGAACCCGACCATGCTGGCTGGCACCGTGTATCGAAATCTGGCCCTCAGAACTGTGAGAAATAAATTTCTGTTGTTTATGAGCCACCCAGACTATGGTGTTTCTTATAGGAGCCCGAATGGACTAAGACATCCAGATTGGCCTTAACCCAAAGGAATGTTCCTAAAGATAAACATTTAGGGACTCCTTGCAAAGATTTTTCTGTGAGAAATATTTATTATAGACTTGTGAAAATGGGAAACTCTAAATATCCCATATAGAGTGGTTTAATTAAACCTCCATGTAACTGAATTACTGTGCATCCAGATGTAATAATATAAAAAAGAGTCCATAATAAGGAATTGACAGAGAAAAAATAAAGTATCAAGCAACATGTATAGTGCACTGACACGTAAAACCTCTGCACATGCGCTCACATTTGCACACACAACATAGGATGCATACTGAAGAGTCCAGATGAATGCATATTAGCAAGCATGTTTACAAGCTCAGAGGTTGGAATTATGGATTATTTTAATTTTATACTTTTAGCTTTTATTTATTTTCTACTGTTTTACTAGGAATGTATTATTTGAGTAATAGGGGGAAAAAAGATAATTGTTATGTATAAAATAAATACTTCCAAGGTCCAGAGAAGACCAGAGGGAGAGTTTTGAGGCCAGGAATTCTGTGAGGACACTCCCAGCACTGATATGCAAGAAGAGGTACCCGGGCCAAGTGCTCAGCCCACTGGGGCCCTTATCTAAGATGACTCAGGGCTTGGTCTGAGATTTCTGTTCAGCCAGATAGTTCTATTGTGCTCACTTATCAGATGAGGCCCAAGCCAGAGATGGAGAGGGAGTTTGCCTCGGAGGTCTGTGTGGAAGAAGAAATAACACCCAAACCTAATAAATTATCAGTCTCAAGCCAAGGGGTGACTATTATTAGCAATATAATGATTTTGTAAAAGGAAGAGGGTCCCTAGAATACAACAAAGGTATGAACTCCTAGTTCATTGCCTTTGACATTGGCTGGGTAGGAATCACAAAAAATAAGAGAAAAGCTGTGGTAATTTCATAGAATATACACTATTCATGTTGAAAAATCTCACCCCATCCCCAGAAGTATTGAATAGACTTTATTCATGCATTTTTCCTGCTCAGTGTAGTCAGTCTATTTGTAATAAAAGTACCAAAGGTCACAGCTTATATCATTAAAATTCTAGCAAGAATACCAGGTCCTGGCCTTACAGATGCATGCCAATCCCTTCATTTGAATAGTTGATTTAATATTGTTAGTTCTACCCTGTATCCTCTGGTTAGAGCTTAGGCCTAATGAAGCCCCAGGAGCTGGTTTTATTCCCACACAGGCTTGTTAGCTTCAGAGAGAGAATTTTCCCCACAGCCACAAAACTCTTCTCCTAAGCCCTTAACCTAGATATGTCGCAAGAATCATGAAGCACCGTAACTCCTGGGAAAATGACCCTAAATCCTTGTCCCACTGAGACAGTAGCTTTGTGTTCCTATAAACAGGAAACCATTGGTCATGTGCTGTAGGGGTGGCTGGAGGAGGCAGGGAGTAAGGCTTGGTTTGGCAAAAATCATGCAGGGCATGAGCTCGCCAGAGAAGAAAGGTAAAAAGATGATGACTTCTAACTGGCTATGTGGCTGAATGTCAACCAGATGGACATTGAGAATTTGTGGCCTGTGGCTCACCAGAAGCAGGAAAAAGAGGAAAAGGCAATGTAAACTAGGAAATGAGACCAATAGAAGCAGAGATTTTTCTGCCTCTTCAAAATAGTAGCATTCTTCCTTCCATTCCTCTGTGCTCCCCACACCTCTTATTTTACTTCTATCAAAATACTTGTCACCCCATATTACTTTTGTCTACTTGTCTACGTCCCTCAGTGAACATCAGCCTTCATGTGATTTGGAGCCATGTTTAGCTTGTCCATAATGGTGACTATACTAGTATCCCCTAAGCCTAGGACACTTGTAGTAGATGCTTAATAAGTATGTCGTAAATAAGAATGAATGAATTGAGTATGTAAGATTAGCCCTGAAGAAGAAATAAGCAACAAATCACAACAAGAATGATCATGGCACAGAACTTATAGAAGATCAAAGGCAGCCTGCTGGGTGAACTTCAGGGACAGGCTTTTGACAAGAAGGCAGCAAGAACAATGGCATTACTTGTTAATAAGACAGATGAGCCTCTGGAGTTGACTATGCCTAGAAATCTTGTGCATTTGCAACACTCACTTTATTTAATATGAGTTGCAGAGTGTTTCCTTATATCTTTTAATTATGTGGGGAAAAGTGACTGCTGTATATTTCAAACACTCCCAGGGGGACGGGCACATAAATGAGAAAAGGATAGAGAGGGGTCATGTCACCAGGCAATTTCCTTTGGGGATCTGGGGAACTTGTACAAAATGCACTCATGGGTGTTACATTGCAAGGATACCTCTTAACATCTAGTGAATAATTTTCCTATCTGAAACTTGTTTCTCTTTCTCCTATATCATAGATTTTTTTTTAAAAGAGCATTTCCATTCCCTGTGCTTCTTGATTAAGCCTATAAATGCAAACCAGGAGGCTGGTCTGTTCACACATAGGCAGGTACCCTTTCTTAAACGGACATTACATCTGTCCCATTATAAGTTTTTAGATTGAGGTCTGTGTCTGAAGATTTCTATTTCTAAAGGTCACGATTTCTGTTAGTAGTAGTAGCTGAGAGGAATAATCGTGTGCCAGTGTTGGCTTCGGTAAGCGTAGCAGACATAGATCTCAGCAAAGGTTTTACAGGCTTAGCTAGAAATAGTGGTGATTGAAGAAAGGCAGTGACTTGAATCCAGCTGTACAATCCGTTATTCTTTGCTGAAGAGAGTCCTGTAAAAGGATCAGGAACTCAGCAGAGAAGCAGATAGCTCCTGTTCTTAAACCTGTAGGCACCCGTTAGGGACATGGTTTAAAGAACAGAAAACTGGCCTGGGAATCTGGACATCCATCTGTTCTCAACATCAGCAAAGCAAACACTAGCTTCTCAGCAAGATGAGTTTTTTTCATGCTCACACTTGATATTGCCTTAACATGGAACGCTCGGTCCCATATATACTCATGGCAAATCTTTGTTCTCGGGTCTCAGAGCTAATGCTCTTCCTCAGAGAGGCCTTCCCAAATATTCTCCCTCGCTGATCATTGTTTGCTAAGTCACTTATGCCCCTACAGCAACCAGTTGTCTGCCCCTGATCATCAGCTGGTCTGAACTCATACTCCCATGTACAAATATTTGAAGCAAATACGTCCTGGACTATCATGTCACTCTTTCTATTTTGTTCACTATCCAAAGCTGTCTTATACACATACTTGATTGTCTTATTGACTGTGTCCTCTCAGTCCATATATAATCTCCATCAAAGCAGGGACCCTGTCCATTTTGCCCTTGCTCTATTATAAGCACTTAAAACAGTGTCTGGCACATAGTAGACCCTCAATTACTATGTAATAAATTTATGATTGAATGAATGAGAGAATTAATGAATGAATGAGTAGCTTGAATATGAAGTTCAAGATGGCAGTGGAGAAACTGCTTCCCATAACTAACAGGGTAGGTCTATTCCCATGGAGAGGAAATGTGTATTTCCCAGAGACAAGAAAGCAGGGAACAAAGTAGATATTTATATCATAGGTTATAATCCCTTTATTTCCATATTGAAGCACTAAAATTTCCTCCCCAATATGCATTTCTGGGTGTGGGTTGACACCAAAAAGTAGCTATGAAGCTGAAGTGGGGTGTTGGGGTGGGGGGGGCGGTGGGTAGGCAGTACATAATTAACTAACCAAGTTATCACTGTGATTTGCATACAGCTCCCAGGAAGCAGAGGGTGGCTTTGTCTTACCATTTAGGTGCAATGAGTGGGTGCAGTGAGGAAATGTCATTAAAGTAACTGAAAATCTCAGAAAATTTGTTCATTTCTTTTCAACAACAGCCGTCCATGGGAGAGAGCTCAGGAAGGGAACACCAGCAAGCTTAGAGAGCTTGCATCTTGTGGTTTTCCATCCATCTGTGCAGCTCAGAATCCCAAAAATTGGAGCTTCCACATCACAGCCCCCTTTGTCCACAGGACACATCCTTCAGATCTGTGCTCCCATCAGTGATGGTAGCTTATCTCTGTCCGGAGACATCCAGCCTCTAGCCTGGTTCTCTCCAAGTACTTTTGTCTGGTACAATGATTAAGGGTGTCCACCATGGCTGTTGACCAGTACAAAGCTAATGCCTCATTTATATAATGTCTTTTATTTACATCGGATGCAAAGTTCTAATGAGAGGAGTGAGGGAAAGCCATTCTGAGCACAGTAACCCTCTCATAGACTTATTTAGTAAACTCTTTTACACGGATCATTTCATTTTAATTTTAATCCTCATCACTGTACTTTATGTAAAAAAGAGCAGATTTTTTTCCATCATCATTTCATAAAAGAAGAATCTAAGGTCAAAAAGCTAAATGATTTGCTCCAGGTCACAGAGTTGGGAGGATCCAGGCCTCCTTGTCTCCAAATGCAGTATCAAAATGCAAATTTTTAGGACAACAACCAGGGCTGATACCCTCTTTTGTCACAACCAAATCACCTCTATATAAAGCTTTATACAGATACAAGAACCTATTTTATAATTTTGTTGTATCTGATCAGGATCAATGGCTAGAGAGGCTTGGTAGAGTGCCTGGCATGTAAGGCAATTATCGAATGGTGGAAAGAAAGAAGGGAAAGAATAAAAAAGCTTTTCTGTTTTAGGGAATGAGATTGGCTACACAGTACGCACAAATCCTCCTTATAAGAATGGTGTTACAGTGGAGACCTGCTCTAATTGATTGTCCCTCAATAAATATAAACATAGAATTCTGAAACTGACAGAGGCCTTGGAGATCACAATAAGCTGTATGATTTTGTTTGCTAAGTCACTTACATCCCCACAGCAACCAGTTGTCTGCCCCTGATCATCAGCTGATCTGAACTCACATTCCCATGCACAAACATTTAAAGCAAATACTTCCTGAACTAAAAATAAAGTACACATAAAAGTCTGTTTAAATGAATCATCCTTCTGTTGGAAGCTAAAAAAGAGTGAGATCAGAGCAGTTCACTTGCTATGAGACTAGTGGCAATGTGGACAGTCTCTCTTTGATCCTCTGAGAACTTCCAAGTTGAAAAGACTAGGGGGAGATGATTCCTTCCCTTGGGATACAGGCTGCATCTGCCCTTCCCCTGTAGGTGTTAGTTTTGAATCTCTCTCTATCTCTATCTCTATCTCTCCCTATAAATGACTTAGTAAGGTTGTGACTGAGTAGATACAAGAGGCTGGAAGGTGGCCAGGCCTGGTGTCAAACAAAGAACTTTAGATCTGTGGAACAGCCTTCTTCCTTTTTATTCTGTCTTCTATCACATATTCATTCATTCGTTCATTTGTTCTACAAACATTCATTAATTGTCAGGCATGTAGGTACAAATATGACTAAGAAATTGTCCATACTGTCAATGAGCTGTAGACAAGTAAGAAAGGGCAGGCAGGGGAAGGTGCAGGAATGATGCTGAAGGGTAAAAGAGACAAAACATGAAGGGTTTCATGTACTACTCTAAGAAGTTTGCACTCAATCCTACAAGCTAGCATTTCCTGAACTTGAGTATGGAAAACTGTATAGATCAATTATTAAAAGAAATAACCTATTAAATATTCTTAGTATTGGCAACTTCTTTTTATCATATTATTTAATTATATATAAGCATAAACCAGGTATAACTTCCCAATGTTTATAACCTTTATACAATAATAAAATCAATACAAATTCACAAAATAAAACCCAATACAATGCAAATTAACAAAATACACTTAATGCGATGGATGTCATTTAACCGAAACAAAATAGCTACTGGCGTGTGAATATGGCACTCACTAAAAGCATGTGCATTATTTTATTTTTTTATTTTTTATTTTTTTAATTGAAGAAATAATTTAAATTTTTTCCCCCATCTACTTCCTCCCGCCCCCTCCCTGCTACCCTCTGGCACGTGCATTATTTTAAATTCAACATGCTTACATGACTATGTGCTAAGTAATGACTCAACTCTCTCAACCCTTCTTTCTTGTCAAGCTATCAAGGAACTGCCACTGAAAGACACTGTGGTAATGTCACATGTCTGTCACTCCCCTTGTCTATATGTCAAGTTCAGCTTTATTCTTTTCTCAATAGCCTAGAAAAATAAAAATAGAGCTACTTGCCTCCAAGTTACAAGTAGTCATCAAATAACCTAGAGATGTATCTATTTAAATTTTTAAAAATTCTTTTTTTAATTTCTAGGAAGTTAAAAAAAATTTTTTTATATGTCTCAGAGACCACCTCTCATTAACACCAAGAGTACCTTACTGAAGGCCATAGCCTGAAGTTTGAAAAAATATTACATAAGCACTTCGGGCCTATCAATGACAAAGATTCTGAGCAAGGAAGTTACATGATCAGATTTTCATATTGGAGCAATTACACAAGGGGCAGCTAGGATGGTAAATTAGTAGAAAGAGAACCTAGGAGTGAGAAAGTCTCTTGGTAGATAACTATGATGATTTGGGTAAATGATGATGAACGACCTAACAAAGACAAAATGAGTAATGAGGTATAAGGGAATAGACCAGAAATGTCTGTAAAAGGTAGACTCTATAGAACTTAGGGACCAATTAAATATGACAGGTGAAGAAGAATGGGGTGTTTCTAGATTAGGTGACACTGTTAAACCTGGGTGGGAATATAAGGAAGGTGAGTTTACTTTCAGACATGGCCACTTTGGGAACATGAACTATTGGGCTGAAGACAGTCAAATACAGTGGGTTAGAACTGAAGTGAAGAAGCTTCTAGTTGAGGCTGGCATGCTAGGATGGCCAACTGGCCACCCACCTACAACTTGTAACTTCTACATCCAAGAAAGTCTCAGTATCCACTCTCCGCACTCCCAAATAAAATGTTTCTCCTGCCTGGTAGTTGCTACTCAAAGTTCTACCACCAATGATCATATCTTTAACTTAATACTCTGACGCTACTTGAAGTACAAAATCTGAAGAGACTGACCCTTACCTTGTGATTGATGAACAGGATTCCTGCAATGCTATGGTGGACAGAACATCAAATTTGCAATCATTCAGACAATGCCTCCAATTCCCACTCCACCAGTTACTAGTTATGAAATCTCAGCAAGTCACTTATTCTCTCTGTCTTCCTTTTTGTGAATTGGGTTATAAAACTTTAGATCAAAAGCTAGTTACTTTCCACAGCAAAGGAAACCATCAACAAAACTAAAAGACAACCTACTGAATGGGAGAAGATATTCATCTATGATATATCTGATGAGGTTAATATCCAAAATTTATAAAGAACTCATACTACTCAACAATAAAAAAAAATCCAATTAAAAAAATAAGCAGAAGATCTGAATACGTATTTCTATAGGAGGAAATACAGATGGCCAATAGACATAAGAAAAGATGCTCAACATCACTAACCATCAGAGAAATGCAAATTAAAACCACAATGAGATATCACCTCATACATGTCAGAATGACTATCATCAATAAATCAGAAAACAAGTATTGGAGAGGATGTGGAGAAAAGAGAACCCTCCTGCACTGTTGGTAGGATTGCAGATTGGTACAGCTACTATGGAAAAAAATTTGGGGGGTCCTCAAAAAATTAAAAACAGAACTACTATATGACCCAGAAATTGCACTTCTGGGTATTTATCCAAAGAAAATCAAAACATTAATTTGAGAAGATATATGCACCCCTATGTTCATTGCTGCGTTATTTACAAGAGCCAAGATATAGAAATAACCTAAGTGTCCATCGACAGACGATTAGGTAAAGAAGAGGTGACATATATACACACACACACACACACACACACACACACACACACAATGGAATATTACTTAGCCATAAAAAAAAAGAAATCCTACCATTTACAACAACCTGTGTGGACCTAGAGGTTATTATGCTGAGTGAAATAGGCAGAGAAAGATAAATACCATATAATTTCATTTATACGTGGAATCTAAGAAACAAAAAGAACAAACTAAATAAAAACAGACTCATAGATACAGAGGACAATCTGGTGACTGCCAGAGGGGAGGGGAGTTAGGTGACCAGGAGAAAAAGGTGAAGGGATAAAGAAGTTACAAAATAGTCACCAGGATGTACAGTGCAGCATAAGGAATATAGTCAATAATATTGTAATGACTATGTGTAGAGTTAGATGGGCAATACAGCAATCAGGAGGATCACTTCATAAACTATGTAAATAACCAATATACTGTATACCTGAAACTAATTTAAAAAAAAAAAGCTAGTTATTAATGTTACATAAAATAATGCATTGCAGGATCTAACACAGTACCTATAACATCACGGTCAATGAATCATTCCCAGTCTCCTAGTATAATGTCTAAGAACATGGACAAATCCAGACATCCTGGGTTCCAACCATGTTCTACCACTTTCTAACTCTATGACCTTGGGTAAGTAAACGGACCTCTCTGTAACATAGAGAAATAATATTATTCTCTAGTGCATTAAATTATTAAGATAATTCATTGAGTCAATGCATATATAATTCTGAGTACCTTGTGTCTTGCACATATTATACACATCTAAGTGTAAGCTGTTATCATCATCATCATTACTCTTTCCTCCAATGATTAAGCTTGAGATTCTTTCTTGGTCATCATCTTGTTGGAAAAGAGTGAAACCATGTATGCTCGGTACCGAAGCCACTGGGTGTGAAGCCCAATAGAGAGAGGAAGAAAAGGAGGGTTGATAACCTCAAAAGCTTCCTTTGCCCATTTCTCAATTTTTTCTAAGATAAGCCAGGGTCTGCCATGACCCAGGGAGGGAGACGTGACTAAAATCCAAAGCCCTGTGACAAAATGGAAAGACTGTCATCAGAGGTTTGACCAAGTTAGTCATCCAGGTGTAGGTACTGTGAGTTCATATGAGCTATGACAACAGTCAAGGTTTTCAATAAACTTTATTTTTCACTTATCAGTAGTTAAATGCCACAATTATGTTGGATTTTGTTCCAAACTGGGAAGAGAAGGAAAGCAAAATTAAAACAAGCAAAAGAATCATCAAACCAACTTGCATTTCCAGAGAGGTTGGAGCTAGAGAAGCCAGATCAGGAGCATTGGCCAGTGAGCAAACATAGATTTTGCTGATATATTCAGCATTATTATGTTAAGTTCCTGACCCTAATCAACGAAGGTCATGAACAAACTAGTCCTTTTAAAAATTTTATGAAAGAAACTGCTGTGCGTTTTTCTCTCTGGACTCTCTCACTTAGAATACAAATGCAGCCTGGCTCTTCCAAGCTTTTTCTCACGGTGGCTTTTTGGCCTGAGCAGTTAGTCCAGTTCTCAGTGATTTGCTGCCTCCATCAGGATAAGGGAAGAATATTTTTTAATACATTTCAATTCGTTAATCCTAAAAGGATGCAACGACTTCTGGGTCAAAATGAAACAGGGGCTTCTACTGGAGATGGACACATTATTTATTTAGGTACAAATTTTAATTAAACTTTCCCCCCCAAAAAAACAAAAAACATAAAACAAACAAACAAACAAAAACACGTCAAGAGTTTTTTTAGGAGCTCTATCTTTGGCATGAGGCAGATGTTAGATCCAATTCCAGGTCGTCTACCTATACTGTGTGTTCTGGGCAAGTCACTTAAACCCCTGAGCTCATTGGCCTCAGTTGTAAAATGATAACAGCACTACCTACCTCACAGGCTAGTTATAAAACCCATCATGATCTGTCCTTGACTCCTGCCTCAGTTGTAGCCATTTCCTTCCGGCACAGTCCTCTCTAGTCATATTAGCCCTGTCAGGGATCCCTCTTACTTCTGACTTGATCTCAAATTGAAATTCATCTGCCTGAAACAATCCCACCCCCATCCCCATTTTCCAGGCTGACAGCGACTCATCTTACAGGTTTCACTATAGATGTCACTTCCTCCAGGGAGCCTTTGATACCACCTCCTCCAGCTAAAGTCTGGGTTGTGTGCATTTCTATGAGCCGAAAGTGTCTGTGCATATTCCATCCAAGCATTTACTGCAGACCTTGTTGATTTGCCAGATCGCCTCCCCCCTAAACTATGAACTCTGCGCAAGCAGAGATGATGTTTTTCTACTGGGCGTAGCACAGTGAGACCCCTATGAAGCATAGAATGTATATTTGTAAAGTGAACAGAGACTGGTAAGTATTGTTCGGTTATTTGTATGGTCCTCAGATGAAAGTTACTGCACGAGAAAAACATATTAAGGCATTCTCGAGGGTATTTTTCTAAGTTCCTGTGCCTAACATTTGCAGTTGTCCTCATAGCCAGACCACCCCTATCCGCCTTTAGTCAGACTCCACCTTTCCCTTGAAGCTCAGACTGCTGGCTTTCTTTTTGAGCACCATCTGCCACCCACCTGTGACACTCCAGCCAGGATCCCCAAGAAAGCTTGATGCCTAACCTCCCTTCCTACAGGCCCCTCAGACCCATTTCTGCCAAATCCCATCTGATGGGTTACACAAGATTCAGTCTGACTTGCTGTCTTTGAAACCATGCAGCTAAGTCTTATTAGTCTTTAGTGAAGAAAGATCTAACCCAAATACTCTCTTTTCCTCTTCTTCGCCTCATATGGGTGAAATTTTCTAAGAACATAATTGAAGGGGAGACTTATTTCACATCACTTCTCTACTTGGAACTTGCTTCCGAGCATCCTGTTCTCCTTCCCACTGGTACCATGGGTCCCTCACCCTCATGCTTGGTCACCATCGGGAGCTCCCAGACAACCCCCTTCAGGAGGTACTTCTCTCTTCTCGTGGGCTCAAACAACAGGTTGATGTGGGGCTGACCACACCTCAGTCAAGTGCCTGGCCCTTTCATCCCACATTGTGTCACCACAAAGGAGTAGAGTGGTCTTGTCTGAACAACTGGGGTAATTTAAGGAACCAACAACACATTTTCCCCTTATGAAACTTAAATCCATACACTGCTTTTGATTCTTCCCATGGCCTAAGGGAGAAATATCAAAAAGGTAGACTTTTCTTATGGTGTTTCCATCATGGGCACAAGCCTGTTCCTTGAGAGGCTCCCTCTTCTCCAAATTTCTTATTCTTCCCACTCTGCAGAGCAATGACATCAAGCTTTGAAAATCTAACTTACAACCCAAAGGCATGGTCTTGACCCAAAAACCATCACCTTCCCAGTGGTACATTTCTCTAAGTCTGAGTCATTCAGCTTAAGGAATGTCAAAGGAACTTCGTGAGGAAGTCAGCAATGGGGGACAGCCTGATTCCCCAGTG
>CM053503.1:54304089-54361335 GCA_028627145.1 Eidolon dupreanum | reverse complement strand
TTCAGTTTCCTCATCTGTAAAATAAGGGTTATAACAGGACCTACCTAATAGTACGGCTGTAAGGATTAAATAACTTAATATGCATCTAGCCTATGGAATAATTCCCAGCACACAGTACTGAATCTGCTGTGTTTACTATCTTTATTATGATAAAACAGCTGGAATATAGATGATGATTAAAGTGGGAGCTGGAATAATAGAAAGAAAGAGCACAGGAGGCCACCAAATGACTTCTCTGTGGCACTTATAAAACTCATGGGAAACTTGCACAGATGACTAGGAACAATTTCGAGGATGCTGAGTTCCTGTTTATGCAGATGGAGGGATCTCAGAGACATTACATTTTACCATATTTACATGACCATAATATTTTATATCCATAACCAGTAAAACTAGGAGACATTTGGATAAGAAATGTGATGCTAAGCAGATGTATGCTGTAGGTATGGCCCCACAGTAGAGGGCTGGAGTGTTAGGCTAGAGCAATCCACTAGTGGCCTGGTCCGAGCCTGTGTGCCCCTGCAGGAGCCCCTCCCATCTGATGAGGGTGACCCTGTGGCTGAAAGGCTAGCAGATGCATAAGTGATGAAGCTGACATGCTGTGTTCACAAGCCCATAAAATCGTTTTTGTATCATGCCCATTTTGGAAGGCTGAAAGTATACCTAGTAGGAGACTTCCATGATGATAGGCCTCTATACCAAAATTGATCCAGGAATCTTTGCGAACAAGAAAAAGACATTCTCTCAGAGGTGTGATGCGAGGCAGGATTAAATGATCAGGTAGAAAATGCAAGCTACTTTTGAATAATTTATGGAATTGCTGTCAACATTAAAGCCATGGAGATAGACCAAGTCACTTCCTGAGTAAGAGCCAAAGGAAGAGCTTTGTAGTCTCAAGATGTAACAACAGCACCAAGAATAAGTTATTACACTGCAAAGCCAGAAACAACATTGTCTTGGACTGTATTCTTGGATTCTGTTTCCACGTGTGAATTTCTGGTTATAAGAAAGAAGATAAGCAAGTAACCAAGCATTTCACCTCTTTCCATACTTCTTACTAAGGTGTACCTATCGGTTATAACCTCAGGTTTATTATTTTAATTTTAATAACCATTACTAGCTAACACATGGAAATAAATTATCTTCTTAAAAAATCTAAAGATGATGAGTCTTCCTACAGGAAAAGATCTCTTTTTCAACAGGCAATATGCAGAAATTACCAAAGAAGATGGAAAAAATATGAATTTAAAATCTGGCCATATTGAGTCTTATGTCTCCTTACTCAGTGATTTTCAAAATATAGCCTCATTTTGCCAGTTCTATAAAAGTAATGCTGATAAGCAAGTTACTGAAATCTGAATATGACATAGACTTTAATATAATAAGAAAATAAAATTTTGTTATAAAAGCCATTGATGACATTTCTCTTAACAAAAAAAAATGTCTTTTGCTTAGCAAAAGAAGAGCCATTGAAGAGTCATTTGGTTGTGAAAAAAATTGGCTCTGAGATATTATTCAGAATATTATTGACCAGTAAGCCGAAGAACAGTACATTTCTCTGCACAATAATAAAAAATAATAATAATAAAAAGTTTCTAAAGGCAGACTGAGACAGTGGGGACAAGATGAGTTGGTAGAAGAAATAGTTAGGTAAAGATGGAAGGCAGGAGGGAGAGGGTCCAGAAAATTTAAATCCAAGGCTCAGGAGAAGAGAGCTCAAGAGACATTCTCACACTGATGTAAAGAGCTAGGGATATCTCAATTCAAAAATCAATGGAGACATCCAATATCTAGTTTTGAAGAATTTGCTATGCTTTGTGGCAATACAATCCCCTAGTTTTCTAAAACCTTTTGTAAAAATGAGCTACACACAAATGCTTTCTGCAAATGACATCAAAGGAAAAAGCAACTGCATTCAAGTTGGTGAAAAGAAAACCACATGAGGCTAGACAGAAGTGAGATTGAGAATTTAATAGAAGCAGAAGGCATAGAAAAGTTACCCCACCCACCCCACCCCACCCTGAGAGTTTCCATAGAGAGTGGGTAGAAAAATACGTTGGATTTCCCTTTCTGTGTGCGTGATAGGGTCTCAAGGCATTTTTTATTGGATTACTAATGGTTAGGGTGATCAATAGGGTTAACAGAATTGGGGAACACCCAGAGAGAAGACATTTGGATTACATTAAGTGTCATCTCCCCTTGTTCAAAAATCTTATGGAAGAAAGATTAGGTAGCCTCACTACCTTTCCCGCAGTGGGTGCCATTACCAAAATACTCCGATAATCACTAGAAAAGCAGCTGGTGAAATTCAAATATAGCCTTTACAGCTGGAAAAACAGTTCTATCTCAAAAGCGATTACTCAGGATACAGCTGCCAGAGCATGATTTCTTTCTTTATGTACAGAAAAAGTTTTCCTATGAGCATTTGGGGTGGCAGTGGAAAGAGGGACTGAATCTGCAGGCCTGGAAGTCTGTATGATTTTGACAAAGATGCAATTTTAGGAGGGGAGCCAACTTCCCCTCATGTTCACCTTTCTACTCTGAAAGTGCTACCCTTTGGAGTACGTGGATTTTAAAGATTCAAGAAGAACTACTTGAGGTACCGGGCTGCAGATCTTAGATCGCTGAAAGAGGATACTTGTTCTCTCAGGACTTCTACACGTATGATGGCAGAATGACTACAGAAAGTTCTGACACTAACTGTGCGTCAGATTGTTCAACCACAGTCTCTTATAGACAGTTGTAAAGAATTGCATTTTAATATTCATTTCCCTGCTTTCCTCCTCAAGTCCTCCCAAGAATCTTTACCCTTGTAATCTGCTTATAGTTCCTACTCTATTCCTGATCTGCTCTTGCAAAGGCTAATGGTGACCAACTAAGTGAGAACTGGGTGGCTTCTCTTCATGTCCATCCTACCTGGTCTCCCTCTATGGCCTCTCTGAGTTCACAGGTTAAAGGGTGAAGTAAGTCTGACACCTGGCTAAACTGATCAGCAGCGGAGGCACTGGAGTCCTGGGAACTATGAGGGTGGATCTCTTGTATTCATTTTTATTTATTACCATTGACAAAGACTCTCTCCTTTGACCAAACTTGAGTCAGGCTCCTGAGTGCTCTCTCTGACCAGGTATTTTTCTTTTTAGCAAAAATCCTGCTGTGTCCGTTTAGCAAGTCTCCCACAGTATCTGATCACCCTCAATTTCTAATCAAATTCCTCGTACCTTACCCTCAATGTCTGATTACCCTGGCCTGCCTTCAGCAAGAATCTTATCACATCAGTTTAGCCACAGTCTCCTTAGCCTTGATGTTTCCACTTATTAATTTTCCATCCACCGATCCCCCCACCCTGCTCCTTGGTGATAAATTTCTAGTTTTCTTTGTTGTATCTGGAGTGGAGCTCCATCTCTCGCCCCTGCTGCAAACCCCCCACTGCAGCAGTTCCTCTTGAATGATGTCTTCCTTTCAGTCTTGAACAAGTGTATGAATCATTTTTCTTTAACACCATCTAGAGAGGCTGATTCCACATGTCTGGAAAGCTGCCATGGCTCTCCTTCTCAGACTTCTCAGGATTCAGAACTCTAGATGCGTCTCTCTGATTTCCCCTCTAAATCTCTTCTTCCTCTTCATTGCCAGTCTCTCAATCAGGCATTGTTGCCTCTCATCTGACCATGTGACCACTCTCATCTCTGGCCTTCTAATGATTTTGTTGCTCTCAACACACCCGCACAAACATGCAAACCTTCCTCCACAGGATGTCACAGTAGCCTTCTAAACATAGCTCTGACCTTATTCCCTTGCTGTAAATCCTTCAGTATCTCTCAATATACTCAAAGATATAATCTTATTTCTAATTCTCCAAATATTTTTTTTGCTATCCCCTTGCCCAAAAAAAGCCCATTGCTGTTTCATACTTCTGGGCCCAATGCTTCCCCTGCCAGGATTATCCATTCTTCCTCTGCCTTTCTAAAGTTAGTATAACCATCATTGCTCCAGGAAGCCTTCCCTAACTCTGCCTAGTGTGAAGTCAGGTGAGGGGTTTTTCCTTGTGCTTGAAAGAATACTGCAGAAGACTGGATAAGCAGCTTGCTGAAATGAGCCTCTCACACATGCATCTTATAGAAATTAAAATTGAGTGTGACAACTGCAAAGGGTGCATTTTCAGCAGGGCCCAGCTAGAAATATGAGAACAGGAAAGGGTTTGATGAATGTGGCTTCTCAGTGACCCCCATAACTCATGGGAGACCCACTCAGATTGGTGGCTTTGGCATTTACCTGTCCAGGGTGAGGTTCCACAAGGTTATGATGAATCTTAAATGGGGCCCTACCAAGCTTTGTATAACTCTGACCACATCATCCCCCAGATCTAGCATAATTAATTTGTGTGGCTTGAAAAACACCCTGTAATAAACCATGCTTCCTGCTTGTAACATCCTGGTTATTACTGCACACCAGCACCTTCCTGATACATCCATCACATGTGCCCGGATGTTGCAGCTGTGTAATGCGGATCACTGTGTGAAGAGTGTCAGTTTTACCTCCATTGTCGCAAGAGCTAGGAGGAACTGCAAATAGCAGGCTGGCCAGGAGCTATGGCAGTGTTCCCATGGAATTCTAACTAATTTACTATGTAAGATACACAATTATCTATTAGTCACAGGGGCCTGAGAGTTGCATTACTTGCATTTCTTGTCAGTCAAGCTATAAATTCCTTGAGAGCAGGGATCATATCTCCTTCAACTTTGTATCTCAAGGAATTCTGCTTGATAAGCAGTCCATAAACTTCAGGTGAAGAAATGAATGAAACTGAATCATAAATTCCATGAGGACAGTGTCCACACTCTTACACCTTCCTAACAATTACCACAATGCCAAAATTTAATAGGCCAGATGTTCCTAATCAGGAGCCTACAAAGGTAAAGGGGTGTGTGTGTGTGTGTGTGTGTGTGTGTGTGTGTGAATTTATGATATATTTACAAAATATTCAATATTGCAGAAATTCTAACAGAAGCTATATTATTACACTCAAGATTTCAAGATTGCAGTTCATAGCAGGAATTGTATCAGTTCAGTACACAAATGCTGATTTTAGCAAATGACAAGCGGTTCTGATAGATTGCTTTTTATGCATTGATGTATTCCATATAGTAAAAACAAATCCATAATTATTTAGAATATATTTTGGTAAGCAAAATCTTTCACATAAAAAAGAAATAAAAGGTACTCTTAGTGCTGAATAGTTTGAGAGCCAGTGCAGTGCAACTCAATTTTGAAGAATTATCACTAATATTTACTTTTATAAAAATTGTGGTTAGAATAACTGTGTCCTTCATTATATAGACTTGGCCCACACCAGGTTGGTGGAAAATAGTTGGAAGACTAAGTAACTTTCAATTACTCCATATGGATCTGATGTTGGCAGAAAATCAAGAATAAAGAAAACCTTGATTCATTCATAGTTGATACCAGGAGACCATTTATTGGCCTTCATGAGATCCTTCCTGGAATAGTACCAATATAAAGGGTAAATTAATCCTATTTCTTCTCGGCCTGTTTGACCAGAAATTTTTGCATATATTGTTGTATTAGTCAGGATACTTTCAGTTTCAAGTGACAAATATCCAACTCAATGAGTTTGAGCCAACCAAGAATTAATTATATCTCATAATTGAAAAGTCAAGTAGGAGTAAGTTTCAAGTTCAGGCATGGCTGAATCCAGAATATCAGATTATGTCATTAAAATGCAATTGCTCCATCTCCATCTTCAGGCCCTGCTTTCCTCCTCCTTAAGCAAGTTTTCTCCACTTGGCAGCACAGATCATCTCAGCAGCTTCAGACCTAACTAGTTCTTTGCTCTTGCAGTTTTCAGGAGGAAAGACCTTCTCCCTGCCAGCTCCACATCAGTGCCCCTAAAATTACCCAGAATGTCTTTGTTTGAGTTAGGGTCCACCACAGGACACATCACTATCTTGGGGAGGATGGGGTGTGATTGTGCAGTCTGGCTGAAATGTCCAGTTCTTAGAGAAAATCACCGTGTGAACGACAGACCACCAGCCATGAAGGAGAATTTTCCAACAGAAAGAAGCCGGGCAGACAGAAGAGTTGCTAACACACTAAGAGCAAAATCTGTGTGGAGTGTCTCCTCAACCACCCTGTCTACAATCTCCCACCATATGACCTAATCATATAATTTTTCCCAAAAGGTCTGAAAAATTTACTCCTAGGTCTGGTTCAAAAACAAAACAAAACAAAATGAGAAAACCCAAAAGACAAAAACTCTTCATTGTTGGATAAGCCATGAGGTTTCAGGCATTATAATAAGATAAAAGATTTTTGAGTGTTCAATGTATAACAAATGATTTATTCAACCTTGATGCCCTGGTTTCAGCAAAAGGTACATGTTCTTTAAAACAAATTGACCTCTTCAGCTGAGATGTAGAGTCTAAGACAAGATAATTTAAGAACCAAAGAAAGCCAAAAAACAGTTTTCATCAGAAGGATAAAATCACATCAGTTTTCTGGATTGGACACTGCCCAAGAAAAGCCATTTCTCAGAAGTGACATGTGAAAGATCTGCTTTGATTTCATGTGGGAGAGTATTGAGCAGTGTCAAGACAAAACGTGCCAATTCCCAAAGTTTGTCAAAAACTGCCATTATAAGGACAACCTTAAAAAAATATATATATATATACTCCCACTGCACGTGTCACCAAGCTTCTGATGGAAAATGATACAAAGAATAAAGAAAAGGCTGGAAGGGAAAAAAAACGGAAGAAGAGAGAGAGAAGGGAGGGAGGGAGGAAAGTATAATGAAGGAAAAAAAAGAGAGTGAGAAAAGTGACCTTTTAGCCTACTTCATATTTATGCTAAAAAGTGTAATGGTTAAGAACACAGGCTTTGACTAGACACAGAAAGACAAATACTGTTATGATCTTACTTATATGTGGAATATAAAATATTCACAGAAGCTGAGAGGACAACAGTGGTTGCCAGGGGCTGGGGGTAGAAGTGGGGCAGTGGGCAGGTGATGGCCAAAGGGTACAAAGTTTTAGTTTTGCACGATGAATAAATTCCAGATGTCTATTAGACAGCATAGTGCCTATAGCCAACAACATTGTTCTGTGTACTTAGAAGTTGCTAAGAAGATAAATTTTATGTTGTGTTCTTACTACAATAATAATAATAATGATAATATTAAAGGGAAGGAAAGTTTGGGAGGTGATGGATATATTTATAGCCTTGATGATAGTGATGGTTACATATGTCTATAGTTATCCTCAAGCTCATCGAGCTGTACACATTAAATATGTACAGATTTTTTATATTTAAATTACACCTCAGTTAAGTGGTTAAAAAGAAACTGATTGTTTTAGGGCACGGGGTTTCTCTTGGGGTGATGAAAATGTTCTAAAAGTGATTCTATTGATGGTTGTATAACTGTAAATATAATAAAAGTCATGGCGTGGTACACTTTAAATCGGTGAATTATATGGCATGTGAGTTATATCTCAATAAAGCTGTTTAAATAAAAAAAATTAGATTCAAAACAAAATAATACAGTCTTTAGAATCAGATATTAGATTAAAGTCAGGTCCTGCCACTATTAATTACCTAAACTTGGTTCCTTAACCTCCCTAAGTCTCAGATTCTTCATCTGAAAAACAGGGAGAAAAATAACAGCACCGTTAATGACTAAAAGCAGAGCACGTGTGGTGTTGAGACAGGCTCCAGTGGGGGGCGCTAGTGAGTGCTCAGTAAATGAGATCCGGTGTCATTACAGGAGGATGCACAGGGTATCCTGGCGCTCCACAGAAAGCGTATCCTGTACAGAGAGGTTATTTAAATTCATCAACTTAAAAACACTGAGCCAGAATTCTTGTCTAGGCTATGCCTCTGTATTTCACAGATAGGACGGCAAACTGTGAATAAAAATACATTCCTTTCTGACAAATGGAAAATAGGAAAAGGCATCCAAAGAATCTTCAGCATTAGTGAGTTTGAATTGTTACAGAACACTAGAGGTCCTTCTTGCCACTGAAACTTCCAGCCCTCAAACTGACAATTTTCTGCCTCAGCCCCCACTAGATGTCTCTTCAATAAAGTTCCAAAACCATCAGTTCTCTGGCATTGATTTTGGGTCTGGGAATCATTACACAGAAAAGACATAGTTTTAAATAACCAAATAATTTGGCTGAATGTCATATATCGTAGAAGCCACCTTATGCTGCCACATATACAATCCTAATGGAAGGAGTCTTTTTGTTTTTCAGAACCATTGCTTGGTATTAAGAAGGTATAGGGGGTGAGGGAGAGGCCAAGGTGACATTGATGTTATTTTGATTAATGTGGAACCACAGAGGATTCTTTTAAGCCATAGGGGAGGTACTCTCTAAGAAATTAAAAATAAGGTTGCTCTCTCAGTGTTAAACAACCAAATCAATGGAGGTGTTAGAGATGCAGTTACCTTAACCAGATAAAGCTCACAAGCCATAGCAAGACTTGGCTCTGTGTTGTTAGAAAGAATTGATGCTTCAAAAGAAAAACAATGTTTCTTTTGGCAGCTGGCCATCCAAGGAAAGCCTGAGAGAGTGAGAGAGACACGGCATGAATGATGCAAGAAGAAATGGGTTTCCTGGCCCCCGTTCTGTGGCAAATAAAGCCCCAATGAGAAACTGAGCCATCTCACTGGTAAACCTGAACTGCCTGAGCAGTCACATCATCAGATGCCATCCTCATCAACAAGGTTTCTGAATGTCCTTTGAGTTCCCTTGTCCATCTGCCAACAGAGAGAGAAAATGCTACTCAAGCCACATAGGAGAGAGTTCTAGTCCCTATAACAGGTCTATTTCTCATTCTGAACTTCACATCTCACATTCTGACACACTCTCAATCTCCTCTGAATCTGGTGTGTAAGTTAGCACATATGAGTCCCACAGACTCATGAAATCTAGGGCATTGACAAGACTAAGATTCTCACCCTGTGAGGTCAAGGGTTGAGGTACATTCAGCAAACCAATTCTGTCTGGAAGACATTTCCACAGGCTATGAGCTAGCTCCTGGAAATACCTCCTGGAGGTAGCTGCCTCCCACAGATTGGTTTCCAACTTACACAGAGTCTTGATCTTATTTTGTTGTCAGAGTTCGCTGTTCTTCAGTGCAGTAAACATTGTGCATTGTTGAGAGTATTGGCTAAGGAGTTTTCCTAGAGAAAAATACTCAAGGATTATGTAACGCTTGCATTCTTTGGGCCTTCTTTCTTATTAACAGAGGATAACTCTAGTAAACTCTTAACTAATGACAGTAGTTAAACAGCAATGTCCATGATAACCACTCATTCATTCAGAAATGTAGTCACTCATTCAGCAAATATTGACTGAGCGCTTGCTATAGCCAGATGCTATTCCCCAAGCCAGGGACGCAGTGAGGAATTAGAAAGACCCAAACTCTTCCCTCAGGGAGCTATTAGTTATGCTTATATACACATAACTAATAAACACATACCTGCTATACAGAATGTGTCCCATCATGATGAGTGCAGTGAAGAAAATGATGCAAAAAGCCCTGGAATCGCAGGTGATGGGAGTGATCAGGGTGAGCTGCACTGAGAAGGCAACAGTTGCGTTAGAATTTTACAGAAGAGAGGGAGCCAGCTACGTGGTTACCTGGGAAAAGACTGTTCCATCAAAGGGAACAGCAAATACAAAAGCATGTCTGGACAGTCCAGTAAGGCTGGAGTGGGGTGGATGAAAGGAAGAAGAGAAAGCAGCATCAAGAATAAGGTTGCAAGTGGGATGATCTTTCTCACTTCACACTAAGTGTGGGTTTTGCCACACACACAAAACACACACACACACACACACACACACACACACACACACACGCACACACACACACAGAAAATGTGTTGTCAGTGGAACCATTAAGACTATAAATAGCCCACTGAGGAAAAGTCCGTGTGCAGTTTTCTGTCATGTCTGTGCAATTCTTCCCCTCCTGGCTCCTTGCTTCACTTCCCTCATGTGGCTTTTTCCACATTGTCATATAATTGTCTACTTGTCTGTCTTTCCCCCAATTATGAATACCTTTAGAGCAAGAACTGCACTCATTTTTGTAACTCCAGCATAAACTAAAAGCTCAAAATAGGAACTTAATAATTGCCTTCTCACTTAAATAGAACTCCGGTTATTTTATATTTGGGCAATAACTGTTCACTTCCTTAGGAACTGTCAGTATATCAATTTTTTTTTTAAAGTTTTTAATCCACAACTACTTTGGGTAATAAAAATATAAGTAACACAATGAATCACTTCCACAAGTCCAATGCACATTATTTGAATGTGGTAATAATAAATAATGAGGATGGCAGACTTTGGATCAATGAATTGACTGAAATGTTGAAAATTGAAGTAAGAACACAGAAGTAATCTAATTATATTTCAGGAAAGCCGATTACATTTCCAGATACTAGCTGGTTCCCTAAATTAACTACACAGCCACAATCAACAAAAAGCATCGCCCACCGAACTGGCATGGGCACATGGCATCATGACTAATGACCCAAGGCTCGCTGGAGTCATAAAAAACTGGGTTCCACTCCAAGCTCTATTCTTTATTAGCCAGGTGACCTAGGGCAAGTAACTTAACCCCTCTGGTCACTAGTTTCCTCATCTATAAAAAAGGAGTCATAATAATACCATCCTCATAGGGTTCTCAAGTATAATAAATGATATGATCAATGAAAAGCACCTAATATGATTCCAGGCAAAGTATTCCACCTGATGTTATATATTATAATGAACAGAATAAGTCAGTATTTCATATTTTATCATATTCTCCAACTTATATTTGTCTTTATTAATTTTCATCATTGCAACTCTTTCTTTAAAATACTGTGTTATGGAGCACTACAGACTAAAATCTACAGTAACAGATGTTTGAACAGGTCCATAATGCCTTATCTACAATTCAAAAACACAGAAAACTTTAACATTTCCATTTTTCACAACTTTTTTGAAGGTAAAACTTGAGCTGACCTAAATCACTAGCTGTAAACCTTCACTGGAACTTATGAGAAAATATTTGCTCTTTATTTATCCCTCTTGCTTGTGAATATTCATGGTTTTGCTGCAGAAATATGAATGCATTATGAGGGAGAGCCCTAGGTTCTGCTGGTGTATTGTATAACCCACGGTGTATGGCCTGTATTGCTTTGCTAAAATCCAAAAACATCTGATTTCTGAAACACATCTTTCAGGTAAGAACTTGTGGGCCTGCAGACCGGCAGCATTGGCTGGCAGATACTGTGCATTGCTTATGTGTTAAGATTAACGAAGGTCCTCATTTGTACTGACTGGGGCTTTGATGGCTCAGATTTCAGTTTAGTAGAGAAGCCAGACATCTGTCTGACTTTTGAGCAGCCAACTTCCTCAAAACACAAAGAGAGAGAATGCTTTTCTGAATAAAGGCAGTTCCTTTTAGTCACACCGAATCAAAACTATATTGGGTCCACATCGGCCATTGTTTTCCTAGGGAACCCTAAGTACCAGGATGGTACCTGATTCTTAACTGCTACAGACACCACCCTGGTTTTCTGGGCATGATCTCTGACACAAACCAACAGCACACCAGCTAATTAGAAAGGCAATATTTTGTCTCATGTTTAATGAGCCTACAAGTTCGCAAGCTCACCCAGCATTCATAACCAGCCTTTATCCATTTGTTTGAATGGACGATGGTTTACCTTGTGGGCACAGTAACTTACCGTGGTTATGTCTCGTGGCAAACTAAGTGGTTCTATTGGGGGAACTGAGGGGGCTGTGGACAGGGGAATTACACACTTGGGAGGTCTAAAACTTCAAGGACATCGTAATTGGTACAAATGAGGCAGAGAGAAGCTGGGGGGTGAGTGTGGGAATGTGAGTCACCACAACTTAGGCCAGCACTGCAGTTTTAAGATATTTTAATTAAAATGCCGTCAGACATGGCACTCACCCAAATGCCCACAATTTTCACCATATCTTGTTATTTTCTATTGTCTTAGGCTTGAGCCAACTTGATAATGTTAAACACTTGGCCTCTTTGGCCTCGGCCAGAACTTCTTTTGCTGGGATGGTGGTGGAAGGGAGCAGGTAGGTAATGTGTGCACTAAAGGAATTTATTGGGACAGTTAGAAAGATCTGAACAATATCTGTGGATTAAATAGCACTATTGTAACAAGGTTGATTTGCTGACTTTTATCATTACACTGTGATAATGAAGAAGACAGTCTTATTTTTAAGAAGTGCACACTGAGGTATGAGAGCATAAGGTGCTAAAAATAAAAATCCAGATCTACAAAACTAGAATCTCTAGAAGTAAAGCCCAGATAGAAGCATTTGTAGGAAACAGACCAGGGGATTCTCAGGCACACTAACATTTGAGAGCCAATGAAATGTAAAGTATAGCATTGCTATTCAAAGTGTGTTCTGCTGACCTCAGCTCTGGCCTCACCTGGGAGCTTGTTAGAAATGCAGAATCTCTGGCCCCAGAAGACCGATGTATCTGAACCCGCATTTTTAATACGATCCCCAGATGATTTCTGTGTACCTGAAAGTTTGAGAGGTCCCAATCTACATCACCCACTTACAGATGCAGGTATGTTATAGGTAAATGAAACTCATTTACCAAATAAAGAAAAAGGCTTTTCTTCACTCTTCTCTCTGGTTGCCTTCAAATGCCAGGAGGAAGGGAGGATGTAGAAGAAGGCAGCTCCTGCAGACATAGCTATCATTTGTAACTGCTGCTCTCTCCATTCAGCTCAAATGGAAAGTTTATTATTACACAAATGTCACTTAAGTCCATGGGGCAGTACTTGATGTTCTCCCTTCTAGACTTCTTGCCTGGGTGGGGCGCATTGCCCCCAGACAGACACATGGGTTGTTGCCCCCAGATTGACACTGAGAGTTGGCATGTAATTCTCACCACAGAGCTGGGACTGCAGCTTAGTCAGGTACAAAAAGACCTCTTCTTGCCTCAAAATATGTGAAGCAGAGCCAAACTTCCAGCGCTGAGGACAAGGCTTCTCTAGTCACCATGAAGCATTCTTTCTGAAAGAGTGTTCCAAAGACCACTAGCCTAGTAGATTCTCCTGGCAAAAAGGACCCCCATAACTAAATAAGTGTTGGAGACACTATATTTTCTATTTCTCCTCTTGGAAATGAAAGATGTACATTAACATATTAAATGGTCTGAGAAGTCCTGCTTTGAAGGAAAAAAAAAAGTTTGATTTGTCTATCAGGATTTCCCAAATGAATTCTTTGGTGAGACTCCTTTTTTTATCCAGTACATATTAATATTTTCTAGAACTAATGTTTTAAGGGAAAAAAAACTTAAGAAATATTATAGTGGGAAATTTATACACAAAAGAATAACTCAATTAAGGAGAACTCAATAGTTTCATAAATGGAAAGTTAAAAAGAGAAAGAATGGTGATTGTGATATATGTATAAACATACTGACAGGGTTTCTGAAGGACTTGGAAAATGAACTTCCACTCCCTGCCAGGAGGCTGCTTTAGGGTAAAGAAACTCTTTTGGTCCCGAAGAGAAAAAAAGCAAATATTCTTGTCTACATTAGCTTAAAAAATTGGTATGATCAGAAATCTTCCAGAAGAGTTGCTGTTGATTTTTTTCATTCTTTCAACCCCATATCTACTCTACCACCAAATGCTACTTTATTTGAACTACTGCAATAGTCTATTAATGGGTCACTCTACTTTCACTTTTGTCCCCCTAATATATTGTCCACACTGCAAGATACTGTTTCAAACCTTTCAAGAGCTGCCTCTTGCCAGGAAGAAAATGGAAAGATAACATAGGCCTGGCATGGCATTTCCAAACTAACTTATCTCGACTAATCTCCCATTCAATCTCCACAAATACTGGTCTTCTCCTGTGTTCCCTCTACCTGGAATTCTCCTTCCCTATTTAATCCTTCAGATCACCATGCAAAAATCATTTCCTCCAGGAAATTTTCCTTGATTTGACAGTCTAGGTTAAGGCTGTTCAAAGTGCAACCCATGGACCAATGCCAGGTTGCAAGCTGTTCACAATGAGATAAGTGCAGAAATTGAGAATAAACATTTAGAAACGTTTATAGTATTTAAATATTACCATGACACCCAAGCACATGATCAGTAGACTAATCTTGTTAAACAGGGTAAAGACCATCCCAGGTGTTGTCAAACTCATGTGGTTAGTCATATGTGGCACCAACTGTATTAGTATCAGTCTGTGACAGATTGGAAGGGAGAGGTGGTCCTTCGGCACAGAGAGATTAAGAGGCACTGTTCTAAATCACATTGCCATGTTATACCTTTTCACAGCACAGGCACCTTTCTTTCAAAATGTTTATCACAACTGGAAATTTTACATTTTTTTTTCATAGTTTGTTTGTTTGTTTTTATAGTCTGTATCCCACACAAACTCCTAGCTTCGTGACAGCAGGCACAGAGCTTGTCACTGCTCAATGTTGCATCCTCCTAGCCTAGCACAGTACCTGGCATATAAGTGGTAGGTAACATGTGCTATAAAGGTGGTTCTCAATAAATGTGTCTAATTAATAAGGAGAAAGAGTGAGTCTTGTTGATTTTAACTGTGTCACCTCAATACCATTCTTAGTACTTATTGACACCTGTGGTTTATATATGAGGATGGAAGAATGGCAGGGGAAGCAAACAGAAAGACAGGAGAAAAATTACTGTATTTCATGAACTCAACCAGATCCTTTCAGATTACATTTCAATGGCATAATAGATGTAAAGTGAAAAGTGGGCAGTGTTGTTTTAAAGAGTACCAAGGAAAACTTTGTCTTTGTTAATTCAGATCTATAACCTACTGTCACATCTGGTGGGTGTTCTAGATATTTAGATTTTACTCTAACTAAGCAACATCAGAAACTATTATTGCCCTTAAAGGAACAGAGCTGGGCACATGCCAGCTTTCTGCAGTGTTGGACTCCCTCACATAGCAGTCCTGGCCCCGCCTTTGTTCTCAGCTGTTTTGCTGATAAAACGGAGAGAAAGGGAGCTCACGTGCTGGTGTGACTCTGACAGCTTGACGTCTGGCGGCTGCTGGGCCTCAGAGCATAATTTCCTTCCCGGTGGGTTATCAGAATCAAACACCCATGACTAATCAGAATTTCAAAGGATGCAGATATCCAGTTTAATTTAAGAGGATTATTCTGACAGCGCTCTGAGTAGGACATTTGGACTTTTGGCCCCCTAACTGTTAGCTCAAACAGGCCTCAGAGGTAGCTAGAATTTTGAACTTTTTCCAAGAAAAAGAAGAAATTTTAATATTAGTGAAAAGAGCAATGGATGGCATCCGAAAGCCTTAGCCCCCAGCACTGGTAAAGTACCTAATCTCTCTGGGCTTTCATTTCCTCTTATGTTAAAAAAAAAAGGATTTGACCAGATGACCTCTTCGATATCTTCTAGTTCTAAAATTCTCTGACTGTAATTTTTAAGGCCTCTTCTAGCTCTAAAATTTGGGGGCATTCCTCTAGGCCACAAGCTTCAAGAATGCTAAGGAGGAACTCTGTACCTATTCCCTAGCTTCTTATTTGATATTGAAAGTGGCAAAAGTTAGATTTAGATAAAGGACTTCCCATTTCCTACTCATTGATTTTAAACTTTCTTCTGAAAAGTCCACCATACATCTACCCCATGCCTAGTATTGTGAAAAGGAATTTGTTTATAAAAATTCCATAACTCAGAGGTCTAACTCTAGTTCCATAAATAGAAAGTGCATATAGTATTAATATTATTCCCCAAAACAGCATACCTGAAAAAAAGCCTCCAGGATCAAATCGATTTTTAAAATACTATATTTGATACCCTCTCCTTGATCTATCACCTTATAGAAGGACCTATCAGAGCTTGACAAATTCTGCACTTGTCAGAACCTACTAACCTTTGTTTTTTCTAGCATTTTCAACATTTAACTACTGAAGTCTTTTTTTCTCTCTGAAACATTTATTAACATTTATTAAACTAGGGCTCCACCAAACATATTTGGGAAATGCTGCTCTAAGCATCGTCTACTTGGTAGATGCAGGTTGTTTCTTACAAAGACATATTCTCCACCCCGCCTCAGACTAACTGAATAAGAATTTTTGGAGGTAGAGCCCAGAAATAATAATTTTCACAGCTCCTTGGTGTCCTGGAGCTGCTAAGGACCAACTTCTGAGAACAGAGTGTTAAAATTCCAGGAATTTTAGCAATTTGTGAGCCAAATGACTTCACATCAGTAGACTGAAATTTGCCACAGTGGAAGTATTTACACCATAAAAATCAGCAAATGCTACAGTTTGGGGCTTTTTGTTCTCCTTGAGATGGCTGGTTATTAGACCTTTATCTGCAAACCACTGCTTCTGGTGATCCTTATGTATAATAATACAGTTTGAGAACCAGTAGTAATGCAAGAATATATTATCAGAAGGTATTAGTGTTAAAACTATTTTTAAAATTTTAATCACTAGTTTTACCATGTTTTTAGATATTCCAAGAAAATAGTATGCAAGAGAAAATCTTGCTTTTTCTCCTTAAAATTAGATAAGAATTATCTAGGAATAGAAATAATCAAATAAGAAGAATCGCTTCATAAGGAAAATTTTGTGTTTACAAACTTTGTAAATTGAGACATGCAAAGACCTTGCTGACAGATATAGCTTCATGATGGTCTATTGTTTTAGTAATCTGGAAAATTCTGGAGGTATAAAAATATTCAGACTATCATTGTCACTGTTTCTTCTTAACTTTATAAACTCTCCTTCACCACCACATTTCATACTGAAAAGAAACACACGCCACACCTGTTGAGATTCTAGTTGGGCTCCTTTGTCCCCAGAGTGCCTTAGGTGAGGGGTGATGGGTACATTATTTTTTTCTTAAAAGGGATTCCTCTGATAGATCCAATTACAGTTACAATTTCATGTTTGATAGCAAACACAGAGCCCAGGGTAATCTTTCTTTCATTTCTCTGGCTTAAGCAAAGTGCAAAATCCAATGACAGAATCAGAAAGTAGATTGTGAGACTGGAAAGTTTGAGTTTCCACTTAACATTTGTCCTTCTATTCCCTCTGAAGGTAGATGACCTCGAGGTGACTGCTAGACTAAATATGGTTTTGTTTGAACAGCTTATCTGGCATAAACACACTCCACTGGGTGTCATATCCCAGGTCACTAGAATCCTGACCCACCAGCAAGAAGTATTTAATCATTGTGAATCCAGCAGTTTAAACTGACAGCCCAACACAAGGACATTGCCTGCCTCTCTTGTAAAATGCCAAATGGTACATGTTTAAAGACATAAACCTCTCTTTCCCAACCAGGCAAGCCTAAGGATTCCTGAAATGCACCTGAGGCAAAATGGTGACTAGAAGGAGAGAGGAGGGGATCCTACATTTATTGAAAACTCACCACTTGCCAAGCTTTGCCCAGGCGTTTCACATATTATCTTAGGCAATCTTTACAGCAAAACCTAAGAGATTATTTACCCTGTCCATTCTGTTCCTGTTCTTTTAAACTAAATGTCAAAGATTAGATGCCTTTAGGGCCAGCCAGGTAAAATATATAAATGAAGTGGTCAAGGTGAAACAGTAGAAATACATCTAAACCTGGTAACGCCTCAGTAGTGGAAAGACAGAGGGAATGGCAGAAAACTGATAAAATCTGGTTTTTGTGGTAATACTTTAAATTTTTAAATGAAGACAAATGATTTAGTTAAAAAACAAAACAAAACTCTGTGGGGGGAGAAAAGGTATATGTGGGCTGAATCTGACCCCTGGGCTGCCATTTTACATCATCTGTTTTAGACATAACCCACTCAGGGGTCTAGAATAACAGCTGCAGGGTGAGCTGGTTCTAGGTAGTGGTGCCTGACTCCTCACATTTACAGTCTGTGCTATAGCTTTGCATTTTTATTTTTGGTTCTAAGCATTTGGATTAGTGTGTTGGCCTCTGGACCCCTTTCCCCCCAGCCCCCATTTAAGTATGTTTTCTTCTTCCCTTCTTTTTTATACTCTTAGACAATGTTTTTTCACTCAGTTCTCAGCTCAACTCACCCTCTGGCACTGTTGTCTTCCCAGAGTCAAGTGAAAATTTTCATGGCTCATTCCTGGCCTTACAGATACTAACCCTGAAACCCAAAAATGGGTTGGAATGGAGTGGGGAACATTTCCTGGAGAAAATTGAGGTGATCCCCATTTACAAATGAGGAATCTAAGGTCTAGCTGGAACAGGTAATTTGGCTGATAAGTAAAGTGGATGCAATTTGGACCCGGGTTTATTCCTCCTCCCAAATCCCTTTCTCAGAAAGTCTCCCTTTTCCACTAAAATGCTCTGAAGTGGAAAGGTTCTTCTACGAGAACTTGCAATCTAATAGGAATGTTGTTTTTTACTCCATAATATACTTGCCCATGTCTTAATAAAGAATAGATTTTTTTCTTTCAGTTAAAAATGGTGTTTCAGATGTATTTGGTATATTGTTGTAGGTCTTCCCATTCTCTAGGCTCTGAACCAGACCTCTGAGGGCACAAGCACACATCGCATTGGTGAAATCAGTACTCCTATCCCTCCCATCAGCACCTCCCAGCCTCCCCTGACCCAAATGCTGATGATTACCACCCCTTGTCAAAAGAGGAACCACCAACCTGGGACTTATGAAAATTTCTCCGAGTTCATAAGGTTAAAGGCAGTAATGGTCTCTATGTAAATTTCCATTTAAAAAATCAATCGATAGCATAATTCATTGAGTTTTGGGGTTTTTTTTTACCTTTTAAAAGAAACAGTCAAAAGCTTCTAAATGTGTTGAGCAAGTTCTTGTTTATTTTTCAGATCAGATAAGCGAGCTCAAGGCTTAACCACTCAAGCTGTTTTATCAGCAGAAAAGTGAATCCCCTAGTCACCAAGGTAGATTTGACCTCTACACAGTTTTCAGTGTGTTTATTCTTTATCATATATTGTTTATCTTTCACCCATAATGGACCACTGGTTAAAGATAAATAGCATTGAAATTAAAATAAATAAGGAGTAGTAACTTGCATTATATGGTATTAATTCAGCAAATTCATCATAAAATTTTTTATTAGGGCTTTTTTTTTTTTAAATCAATGCTAAAAATACAGCAATTTTTATGTCCATTTTAGCTTTTAATTTAATGGTAATGAAGAACTTGCATATCTGAAATATGTTATTTGCAAAGATGTGCTTATAAATAATAGTCTAAGACTTTCTGTCTTATCAGGTAATTAAGGTATGGAAAACAAACTCATTTTAAAACTAACCAGTTAATTTTTATAGCTCAAATGTTGAGTCTGAGCACCAGATTTTCTTAAATTGTCTACTTTCATGTTATAATTTTAAATTTCAATCTATATTTTTAAAAAATGTTTATTCTCAAATGAAACATGTCTCTTTAAAATAAAATTTAACATATTATTTTTATATAATTTAAAGAAAATTAAATACTTGTATCACTTATCACCTATTAAATTGGAAAAATAAAATTTACCTTTATATAGTTGAATACGATGACATTGTTTTGCTCAATCATGCCTATATAATGAAACCTTATTTATTTTATTTTTTAAATGCCAGTTTATTTATTTTTTCATACTATATATACATAATTTTTATTTCCCCCCTCCCTTCTGATGACCTCTAATTCATTGTCCATGTCCATGAGTCTCTCTGTTTGTCCTATTCATTTGTTGCTTTTAGGTTTATATCCCATATATGTGATATCATGTGATTTTCAACCTTTTCTGTCTGGCTATTTCACTTAGTATGATTATTTCAAGGTCCATTCATGTTGTTGCAAATGGCAGTATTTCATCTCTTCTTTTATGGCTGAGTAATATTCCACTGTATACATGCACCACAGCTTCTCTAGACAATCATCTATCATAGGACAGTTCAGTTGCTTCGATGTCCTGGCCACTGTGAATAATGTTGCTATGAAAATCATCTTTTCAAATATGAGTTTTCAAGTCTTTGGGGTAAATACTCAGTAGAAGGATTGCTGGATCATATGATAGATCAATTCTTAGTTTTTGAGGAACCTCCATAATGCTTTCCATAGTGGCCGTACCAATTTACAGTCCCACCAACAGTGTATGAGGGTTCCTTTTACTGCATATCCTCTCCAATATTGTTATTACTTGTCTTGTTGATTATAGCCATTCTAACAGGTGTGAGATGATATCTCATTGTGGTTTTGATTTTCATTTCCCTAATAGCTAGCTATGTTGAACATCTTTTCATATATTTGTTGGACATTTGTATGTCCTCTAGGGAGAAGTGTCTGTTCAGGTCCTCTGCTCATTTTTTTACTGGATTGTTTGTTTTTTTGTTATTATTGAGTCGTATGAGTTCTTTGTATATTTTGGATATTAGGCCTTTATCAGAGGTGTTGCTTGCAAATATATTTTCCCATTCGAATGGTTGTCTCTTTACTTTGTTGATGGTTTCTTTTGCTGAGCAGAAGCTTTTTTAAGTTTTATGTAGTCCCATTCATTTATTTTTGCTCTTAATTCCCTTGCCTTTGAGGTCAAATTCATAAAATCCTCTTTAAGCCCAAGGTCCTTGAGTTTAGTTCCTATGTTTTCTTCTATGCATTTTATGAACATGATGACATTTAAAATTAACTTTACAATGTAATATTTAAATTGAATTTTTTTCAGAAAATTACTTTTTCATCATATGCTACACAGAGAATTTTTTAAAGGAAATTCTTAAGATTATGAATTAATTTGAAAATGGTTGGAACTTGGAAACAATTTGCTAATTCTGCTTTTATGTAAACTTATGTGACATGGAAAACATACTCTTTAAAAGCTAGCTACATTGGAATAAGAACCCAAGTAAATGATTCCCAAATGATAGAGCATGTAACCCACAGAAGGAAAATATTTGGGGGCATGAACCCCTTTCATCAAATGGTTTTAATCCAATTACATAGGTAAATATCTACTTGCCAAGCAACGTAGACTATTCATTTTTTTAGGATTTTAACCAAAATTTTAACTGAGGTACCCATATTATACATGTAAGATACCATATTATAGTTTTGGTTATAAATGTACAGAACTTATAAAGAAAATATTTAAAACCAGTTCATGATATTTAGATGCTCCTCAGAGCTTGACAGAGTTCTGGGAACAGGTCATATGCACTTCTGCAGTGGAAGGTAAGGAATGCACAAATGTTTCTCATAGACAGATGTGAGCCACGAGAGAAAGCCAACGTAAGATCTGCAACAGACTTCTAAGAGGGCTATAAGGAATCTAGCAACAAGAACTTGAAGAGAAAAGTTGGATGTCTACTGGTTCCAAAAGGAGTTGAAAATGACTATGCAAATTCTAGATGAAGCGCTCAGCACTTTTTTCTAGAAAGAGCCAGCTAGTATATATTTTAGGCTTTGAAGCCTGCAGGGTCTGTGTCATAATTACTCAGCTCACTGGTTGTAGCATGAAAACAGCCATAAACAAGCCATGAACAAATGGATATGGCTGTGTTCCACTAAAACTTTATTAATGAAAACAGGTAGCAGTGCTGGATGTGGCCCATGGCCATACTCTACCAGCTGTGCTCTAAATACATCAGCCTAGAGCAAAGGAGGAGAACAGAGCAGAGCTCAGCTATGGGAAAGTCTGTGAAGGTCGAGGCTACTTTTATAGCCTGTCGCCCCACAGAATGCTAGGCCAGCTTATACGACCACTGATTCTCTTGAGAACCTTTCTCACTGCTCACATCTCCTCCTTTCCCCCACTCTAACCCTAGAAAAGTAGAAACTGGCCAGCAAGCTGGGATGGGAGAGAGAAAAAACCAGAGGATGAAAAATAAAGAAGCAGCAGCAACCACCCTTTCCTCCCAGCAAGCCTGAGAAAGTCAGAAAATGAAAAGAGAGGCATGATACCACCGAAAAGCCTGTCTATAGCCTGTGATTCAAGCAAATGCCTAATTATAGGGGGTACTGACAGATTCATTAGTGGTTCTTGAACCACGGCCTGCTGAATGCCAACCTAACCAGCAATTCCTCTTACTCTGTTGTGAAGAGGGCCTGGGAAGCATGTGCAGGGATCAGCTGGTAGAGAGCTTTATTCGTTCCCAGTGCTGAAACCAGCACAACCTGCAGTATGAGAATCTATCCAGCTTTTAAAAGATATAGAAGAAAGTTTTGTTTTTCATTTTTTAAGAGAAAGGTTTTTAAAAGAGACAATGTGATCTTCTATTAATCTCAGTGACTATGTGCTGTGAATGTCACAACATTAGGTTATCTAACTCATGCTTCATCCACATTCTCCAAAACAACTTCCCCTGACTTCATTGCTTCCAATAGCTATCACACAGAAACACTCTCGCTTGAATATGATGTACAGTAACTCCCCCTTATTCGTGGTTTTGATGTCCACAGTTTTAGTTACCCGACGTCAATTGTGGTCTGAAAATATTAAATGGAAAATTCCATAAATAACTGATAAGTTCTAAATTGAACGCCATTCTCAGTAGCAAATCTCGAGTTGTCCCTCCATTATCTGCCACCTGGGACATGAATGATCCCTATGTCCAACACATTACACTGTATATGCTCCCCCCCCCATTACTCACATACTAGCAGACTTGGTTACCATTTCAACTGTCATGGTATCACGGTGCTTGTGTTCAAGTAACATTTATTTTACTAAATAATGACCCCAGAGGAAAAGAGTAGTGATGCTGGCAATTAGGATATGCCAAAGAGAAGTCATAATATGCTTCCTTTAAGTGAAAAGGTATATATTTATAGAAAAAAACATAGTATATGTGTTCAGTACTATCCATAGTTTCAGGTATCTGTGGGATCTTGGAATGTACCCCCATGGATAAGGTGGGAGTACTGTAATTCTATTTAATTATGGTATATGTCAGATTTTGGCTAGTCACAAACTTCTTTATGCTTGATCACAATGGAGTTTCTTCATAATCTGTTAGCTGTTACCCGAGAGGATGAATATGTGTCTGTCACCTAATTTATGCAGTTCTTAGAGTAGTGTAGTGTAATGCATATCATATTTAGTTGGCTAATTTTTCTTCTTTTAAAATTCCATCACATCTACCCTAAAATGGTGATGGGAAGAAAAAGAGAAAGAAGGTTGATAATTATGTGAATCTTGGTTGATTGCCAACTCCAATAATTATTTTATTTTTGAGAATTTTCTACTTATGCAATACCAATTATTCATACAAAGTTAGTAGTGAAGTTAATTAAGATCTACACCTCCTCTGTTTTTTCTTTTTCCATTGTCATTAATAATAAAAGACTCCTAATCGAGGTTGGATTTTTGTCTTGAAAAAGGTGATTTATGTGAAAGATATCAGAGTGCTATTTTTGGGTTCGGGTCATAAATATCATATTTAAAGAAAAAAAATTAGGTAAGTACTCAGACTCTCACACTATTTATTCAACATTTTTTTTCTCATTTTCATGCAACAAATACTTATGAAGAGGCCACTATGTTTGAGAAAATGTCCTAAGGCTGGAGTATAACAGTGAAAAGAGACAAGGACAAAAACATTACCCAAAGGTGATAAAAGTTATGCAGAGATGTAAAGTAGAATGATGTGAGAGGGTGACTCAGTAGTAAATTTAAATTGGGTGAGCTGGGAAAGGCCTTTCTGAGAAAGTAAATTAAAGTTGATCTGAATGATGAGAAACAGTCTTGCAAAGATCAAGAAAAAACAAACGCATTCCAGACAGGGAAAAAAAAGTGTTAATGCAAAGGGCCTACAGTAAGAATAAGTTTCAGGGAAAAGAAAGATGCTAGTGTTGCTGAAGTCTTGTGGGTGATATGAAAATGCTAAGAGATGAGCACAGAGAAGTTAAGGGTCATATGGTGAGCGCTTCTCAAGAAGTGATAAGGACTTTGGATTTTATTCTAAATTTTACAGGAAGTCAGACAAGGGGTGGGGGATGTTTAAGTGAGGAAAATAACCATAATCTTATCTACATTTTTAGCATTATGTCTGGCTGCAATAGCAAGAATGAATTATAAGGAGACAAGAATGGAAAATCAATATAGAAATGGTTATAGTCCTCCAAGAAAGAGATAGTGATGCCTGGGATCAGGGTGATAGTGAAGACGGAGAGAAGTGAAAGAATTCTGTATAGATTTTGAAGCAGAGTTCATAGGTTTTGCTGAGGTATTGATATAGAAGTAAGAGAAATGGAAAAAACAAGAATAGTACTTAGATTTGTGTCCTGAGCACAGAGTGGTGTGGTAGTGCCACTTACTGACATGAGGTCTATAAAATGGAAGAAGAGTGGGGAGGTCAGTAAAGAATAAAACTTGTTTTAGTCATGCTAAGTTTGAGATATTATTTGGACACCCAAATGGAGATGTCAGGTAGGCAGATAGAGTTGGAGAAGTCTTTTTTTTTTCTTTTTTCTAAATTTAAAAAATATTTTTTAATTATGATGACACTGGTTAACAAAATCCAGTAAGTTTTCAGCTGTACAATTCAAGTGTAAGGCATATATATACATTGCATTGTATGTTCACCGCCCATAGTTAGATTTCTTTCTGTCACCACGTATTTGACCCCCTTTGCCCTATCTACATCCCCCCTTCCCCTCCTGTCCTACCTTCTGGTAACCACTAGTCTATTGTCCATGTCCATGAATCTCAGTGTAGGAAATAAGTATTCAGGGGTTATCAATATGAAATGGTATTTGATGCCATGAGGATAGAGGAGATCACCAAGGGAGAAAAGGACAAAAGGAAAGTGATAAAGAGGTCCAAATTCATAGGCCCTGGGATAGTACATTATTTAAAGTAAGAAGAAGAAAAAAGACCAATGGAAGAAGCAGCTGGCAAAGTAGGAGAAAATCCAAGCAAATGTGGCACCACAAAAACCAGAAGAAGGCATTCTGTGAAGAAAGGAATAGCCAGTTGTGCCTAAAGCTATAGAGATGCCAAGTAAAGTAAGGGAAGAGGTATGACCATTATATTTAGCAACTCGGAGAGCACTGATGAGCTATTCAAGAATGGCTGACCTCTATGAAAAGGTGGGGTCAGAACCTCAGTGGAATGGAGACAAAGTGCATAACAATACAGAAATCACTTAGGACAGGAAGTAGAGTGACAGGGAAGTAGCTGGAGGGTAAATTTTTTTTCCCAACAAATATTTATTAGCCAAGTGAAAAATGCTAAGCAATATGCTAAGTACTATTGGGGACTAAAAAGGTAAATACTGCATAATGTGTGCTTTAAAAAATCTTGCGATATATGGTAGAGCGTTGAGAGAGTAGTAATAGTCACCAGAATTTGCTATCTGTTGCCATAACAATGCTACATAATAAACAGTCCCCCAACTCAAACACAATAAACATTCATTATTGTTCATAAGCCAGCAGGGAGGTTCTGATCAGGGTCTGGCTCAACTAGTATGGGCTGGACTTCCTCACGTGAGTCCTTTGTGAGTGCAGGGGTTGCATATCCATGAGGCTGGCCCTTGGAAGAAGACCATCTGCCAAAGAAGAGGATGAGGCCAGCATGCAAAGAACAGAGATAATTATTAAAGAGTCGACAATATCATTGAGCCTGAATCCAAACATGACTGAAGTCTTTCATCCTAGACTTGCTAATAATGTAAACCCCAAACTTCCCTTTATGTTGAATATCATCTGAACTGGGCTCTGTCACTTTCAACCCAAAGAGTTCTGACTACTACACCCAAGCTAGAATTTTTAAACCTTAAAAAAAAGAGAAAAGAAAAGAAAAGAAAAATACTCACTGATAATTTAATCAAAGAGTTTTTCTTTTTAAGGGGAATTTTAGGAATATTGGTTCTCACAGACGGTTTGGAAGAGATAAGAACCTGCTGAAAGGAAGTCCAGCTTGCAAGAATTGCATAAGTTAGCTCCTGGAGATGAAAAAGAGAACCCCATTTCCCAGTCCCCCAGCTGACACTCAGTTGGTACGCACCAGTGCAACATGCCAGATGTTTAATGCCAGTGTACGTTTTGTGACATCCATGTCTGTCAATTGTTAAGCATCCTGATTACCCCTGCCCATACCTATGCTACAATATATTTTCAATAAAGTAAAATTGCTTAGAAATATTTCAGAAATCTGTTTTCTGTTGCCTGTGATGTGTGGCCTCAATTTTTTTCCACTTTGGACATCAAGATGCATCAGAAATAAATTTGCCTGTGGCCTGGTTGCACTGGCTTTCCATGAGAGGCACTGACTTCATTCCTTCTTCTGTGACCCAGTCAGACTGAAATAAACAGAGCAGAGCCCAGCAGAATGCAAGTGGCAGTAACATGCAGACTATCGAAGACACTGACAGGGAGCTGACCTCTGGCCACAAGATACCAGACGCAGACACAGACAGGGAGGGAGCCAGGGAGATGTCATAGAGAAAATGGAAATATGATGAAATATAAGAATTATGTTTGCAGTGCACAATGTACCGTTGAGTTGATTTGTTTGAGCAACAAAATCCAGCAACAAAATCAGGGCCTGTGGAATACACAGGCGAAAAAGATGGCTTCTACCCACCCCAAACACCTCCCCTACCCCCTGGCTACTGTTCAAAAATTCTACCCTACAAACTCAATCCTTTTGTCCAAGAAAATAATCAAGCAATGAACAGCAATTGAACTTTATTTATAATAGCAATAATTCAAAAACAACCTCCATGTCCAAATTCAGCCAGCTTCCTCTGACTGGCTAGAAAATTATAATGTGACTATATAATGGTGTGCTATAATTCCATTTAGTCAAAGCTGTGCCACACACATGCCACCCCTATCTGCAAGGGAGTCTGGGGACCTAAATGTTTTAGTTGAGGATATTTCTATTTTGAACAAAATCAGAGTCCTTTTCATTAGAAAGAAGTACGAATGGACATTCATAAGCAACTTGCAGCATCTACCATAAACCTTAAATATCCTGTAGTATGGGATTGTTTAAGTAATAGATGATACAGCCATAGGATGGAATGCTCTGCAGCTGTCTGTAGCTATCAGGAAGAAGGAAGTGGGAAATTGTATGGGAAATGTTCTAGACATTTTAAATATAAAAAGCAAGTTGAAGAAATTAAATAATATGATTGTGTATGTGTACCTCCTTATTTGTGCATATAAAATTTATGGTAGGATATACAAGAAAACATTATCACTAGTTATTTTTGGAAGATGAGACTGACAAGGAGTGTGACACATACTTTTCACTTAATCCATAATATTTCTTTTGTAATTGGAATCAGAATTTGGTGGGGAAACTACTTATGGAGTCCTAGCTTCCAGATAGGTCTAAATATAACTACATTCTGGACAAATCTGCTTCAGTCCTGTCCTCTGAGATTCTCAGTGAAAGGTCTGTTAACCATTATTACACTTGAGCCAAGAAGGAAAAAGCATACACCCACCCAAGACTGTTTGCAGTGCACAATGTACCACGGAGTTGACTCGTATGAGCAACAAAATCCAGCAACTTAGACAGAAGCCCATCCCAAGTTTTTGTAGGACAACATAACAGTTCCTCTCTATGTTAATTTTTTCTGTAAGTAAGAGATATACTCTTAACTGTTTCTAAGTTCATTTTGATAATCTGATTTCTTTTCAATCACCCCTAATGAAAGTTTTTCTTTGTATTTAAGTTAAAACCCTCTATGCAGACTATGCAGACTATAATTCTAGTTCTAGCAGACTGGTAGAAAGTTGGTAACCATCTTCCATGTTGCGATTGGAAACTGGAATGCCTCCTGATGGCTGAAGAAATTAAACACATATACCTGGAACTCAGAAAAGTAAACACATCGCAGACAAAAACATAAAATTTATTTTAATCTTATATTTTATATTTACAATTTTTCACTCTACTCCATCATATAGATATAACTGACACACATGCGAATAATCTTTTCCTCCCCCTCTCAATATTTGAGTAAATTGATGCTCCAAGATGTGTCATGTCTTTACAAAGATCACCTTCAACACCATATTCCCAATCATTATGCTTCCATATGACCTCAACCCTTAGGTTTCTCAGTTTCTAAGTCACCACTTCTAATTCTTTAACCCTTTGACATAGGCCCCAACTTTTCAATTCCTTAAATTTTTATATCATTTTTCTCCAAAGCCTATTCCAATTTGCCACTACCCTTAAAGCATGGTGCTCAAAAATTCACAGTGATACTCCAAGGAGATACTGTTGAAAAAAAGTTTATATTTAAAGCCCCAATTTCTCTCTCCTCTTATTTGTACACTCATTATTTATTTGTGCATCTGTACTTCCTGGAAAAGAATGACAGCATTTAATAGTCAAATCAGTTTTACTGAGCCTCATATATCATTGCATGGAGACATTAGGATGATTGACACACCACAGTAAAGATACTAAAAGAAAAAACTAGAAAAGTCCAAGGGAAATTATAATAGAGTGACTTATAGAATAGAAAATTCACCTAGAAATCAGTAAGAAATGCAGGAAATCAAGCAAGTGTGGGCATGAAGTGAATAACTAAATGGTAAGTTACTAACACCCAGCATGTGCCCCACTGCCATGTCCTTACCTTTAAGCAGGCCAACCTGCCCACCACTTCACGCAGCCTCAGTGAGAGGGCACCCCAAGAAGTCTTCTCTGTTCCTTGCCCAGTGTTGGACCATTCAGCCCGGCCAAACCCGCCCCTGTTTTGATGACTCTATCTCTTATCCTCTCTTCTCAGCAGCTGCCTCTGACACCCCTGCTGTATCCAGTGCCTAATATTATTGCTTCTCTCATATCACACTCAGTTCTCTGAAATTGTATTCACTCCTAAAACTACATTTTCTTTTAGCTGCTCCAAAGGATGTCCCAGCACATCCTCCAGACAAAACCCAGGCTGGAACTAAGCAGCAGGATTGAAGTTACTACCAGGATGGTACCACTCCCTGAAGAAGAGAACTGGTCGGTGGTCTGGTTTTTGTCAGCACATTTTAAAAGAATTTTTTTTTCTTTTAAACTGGAAAGAATAAACATAGAATAAATTCAAGGTAAACATTCCTTGTATGTATCGTTTGCAGACAGAAATTTTATTTGGTTATAAAGAAAAAGTTTCTGATTCAGAATCGTCCTTCTATTCTTGAAAAATAAGGAGAAGGAATAATTTAGATTCTAAGTGTCTTTCTCTGAAAAACTTAAATAAGATTTCTTTGCTATCCGGAGGACAGAGTATACATTAGATCGGTGGCCCCCAATCTGTTTCATTATCAGAATCAAAAGCAAACATTTTTAACACAGATTCCAGACTTAATGAATCAGAGTCTCATGAGAGAGAGCCAGGAAATCTATTTTTTAAAAGACTCAATCTGTTTCTGGTGACTGGCCAGGTTTGGGAGCCATTGTAGAGGACGACACCCTGGGTACCTTTCAGAGCTAAGATTAAACTTCTGTCCTCTGAAGCTGGTCAGTAGTTACAGGTTTCTCCCTTGCTGTACTGAACTTTATTATTTAATAATTTCTGTTTTTGATCAAGCCTAATGTCATACACTTTGATGTATATCAGCCCAGCTGATAAGAATTCCTTCTTCTCTAAGAACATCCCAGTCTAATAGGGAGGGCACCAGCAGACTTTTTCTATGACATTACCCAATCCCCCGGCCTCAATTTGATAAAATGGGAATGTTCCAAGCTGAGCAAGTCAGAAGCCCGGTCCCTGAGAAATTTGGCATTTTAGAGCAGGAAAGAGAATTGGTCTCTCCATGTGGTTAAACCTCGTGAGCTTGGAAGCTGTTGGCTACCGTCTTCCACTGAACTGGGTAACAGGAAAAGCTGTTCCCTAAGAAAGAAAGTAGCAGATGCACAGAAAGAAGCAGAGCAGGAGACCAGAGAGAACACTCTCTGGATCCCCAACAGGTTTCCAGAAACCTATTGCAACCTTCCCAAGGCCCTGCTGCATTCTAGCCCTTGGGCTCCTTAAGCACCTCCCTTCCCTTGTAATTAATTTTGTTAATTTTAAGCTAGTTCATGATGTAACTTGCAACAAGTGACCTACCTCATGTGCCTACTTACCCTTGATAATGGCATATTATTGAGACAAGAGGGGTTTGTCGGCCCCCAGGAGTGATTGAAGTCATTCATTTTCCAACTGTAACAGTTCAGGGGACTTTTGACAGCATCCTTTATATTTGAAGATACACACACACACACACACACACACACACACACACGTCTAGGAGTACAGCTATGACTGAAAAAAATCAACTATTTTCTTTATTAGTATAAGTAAAAATGCCCCAAACATGGTCTGGGAGAAAATCATACATACAAACTTCTTCTGGAAAAAAATTACCGTTCCTGAATAAAAAATGCTTATACAATTTTCTGACAAATTTTAATTAGCTGAGAACCTCTTCTGGGAACTTGCTACCCAGAAATAAGTCTCAGCTGCTTGTTTGTCAGCAATTAAATGTTACTTAACCAGACATTGTTTTTTATTATATTCAGTCAAATGAAGATTATCTAGCCATTCTCTTTTCCTATAAAACATTTTTACCAAAAATGAATATTTGAATTGGTTTATGAGATCACTTTGCTTGTAGCAAATGTGAAATAAAATTTTAACACAAGCTCATAACAAAATTGTCTGAAAATTTTTAAAAATCATTTTGTTGGTCTTTTATAGAACACTCCTTTGATTACTGCTATAGTTTACATTAGCCAATTGGCTGTGACTTTGCTTTAAACTGTTTTAGACAAATTTTTGTTACTTTGTTCAAAAACATCCAACTCAATTTTGAGAATGGATTAGAGCCATTCTTTTTAAAGCTGCTCAAAATCTTGTCATATTTTTGAAATGCTTCCATATTATGCTTAAAATTTTTGCCTGACTACAACTCTCTCACCTCTACCCTGCTCATCTAGAGAGTGATTTAGCATCTGATAGAACTTATTTGCTGCCCCCAGGAAAAAAAAAATGTTGTTTTTCTTTCTATCATGACTTAGATTATGATCGCTGGGTATATTCCAAAACAATATTACTGTTCTTTTCTTTTGTAAATTAATATATGCATGTGTTCATTCATTAGTTAAAATCTGTTAGTATCCACTATATGCAAAGTACGCTTTACATTTCCTGTCCTCCAGAAGTTAATGGAATAGGTAAAAGAAAAACAAACAAAACTTGGTAATGCAGCAAATTCATTTCATGTTTTAGAATTATGTTCCACTTACACATCAGAGGACATCAAAGAAAATTTTTAAATATTGAAGAAAAACGTGGAAACATACTGAAGTCCAAAGCACTGCCCTAAGGAGCTTTTCCTCGCAGTCCCACTCTCCATGCCATCTGCTTCCTTCAGATCTCTTTCCTCTTGCCCCTGTTCCAGCAAGGGGGTGACTTTTACCTTTTCTCTCTCGATCCCCTTAATCTAACAGCCCAAACTAAACCTGTCTTTTCAGGAGTATCTCCAGACCCTTTCTCGCCAGTCAAGGTGGTGGTGGTGGTTGTCGTTGTTGCTGTTGTTGTTGTTGTTGTTGTTGTTGTCATTGTCAGGCTTTGTTATCCAGATCTGGAAGCTCTTCCACAGAACAAACATCCTTCCTCACTACTAGAACCACGGGGAGGCTACCAGACTGTTTACACTCACATAATGATAACTCTGTCTCTAGGTGCAATGTGGAATCGGGGCCATATACAAGTTCGAAGGTACAAGGGCATCTAGAAGAGTGAAAATCCATTTCTATTTGTGAGGATTAATCAAGTTTCATGGGCCAAAGGACAGAAATCAACTCAAAGTTGACACATCAGCCATTTAGGCCACATGAAGTCTGGCCACCACATAAATATAAGACTGGAAGTTGCCACACCAGACCTCCTGCCCTGATATTCTGCAGGCCAGTCAAAGCCATTCCATCTGTACTTCTCTCCAGATATCCCAGTCGATTTGCTGAAGGATTGGGCCAGGTCTGTCATGTGCCAGCCACAAGGGTATTGCACGAAGCACAAAAAAGTTTCCACTGGCGCCCTTACTATAGAGCAAACCTACCTGTGTCCAAAAGAGTTACACAGCACGCCTGAGCCTTCTTCTCCTTGGAAAGGCCTGCCTGCTTGCAAGATTGCCATTTGACTGACACCCAGGAACTTGGATTTCACAGCAGTTCCCACCATTCCCAGAACTGATAAGAGTCACTTGCTGTGCTAAACAATTGTTCACTGTGCAGACCATATGGATTACGCTGAACACCTGTTTTTTATGGGAATCTGAAATCTCAGTGTACGCCAGGGAAAGTGTGCCTATGTGACCAGTCCCCAGTAGAAACCCTGGACACTGAGTCTCTAATGAGCTTCCCTGGTCACAGCTTATTACCGGAGAAATCAGGCACATCTTGGACAATTTTGCTGGGAGAGGACTCTCAGAAGTTTATGACTAGTTTCCCCTAGACTTCATCCTATGTGCCATTTCTCTTTACCAATTTTGTTCTGGATCCTTTTGCTTTCATAAACCATAGCTGTGAGGACTATTATGTACTGAGTCCTGAGAGTCCTACTAGCAAATCACTGAAACTAAGTGTGGTCTTGGGACGCACGACACACAACCCCTCCTACTTCTGCAGCCTCATCCCATTACACTCCTGCCCTTGCTCACTCTCTCCTTTCTGTTCCTCAAACACTCAAGGTCTTTCCTGCCTCAGGGCCTTGGCATGCACTAGCCCCATGGCCTGGAATGTTCTTCTCTGTCCTACGACTTATTCTTCAGGTCGCAGCTTATACATCACCTCCTCAGAGACTTTCCCTGACCACCACCGAGTTATCACCTCTCACATCACATGTTTATTTACTATCTATCCATCTTCAACCTATAATTGTCTTGTTTATTTACTTAAACACAATTAGACTGCATTTCAATAGGGTACGGGACCTATCTTGTTTATTCAATATTCCTAACATTTATGACATCAAAAAAAAAATTCAATCTGTATCTGTTATTAGGTTAAGTAAATGCATCCTGGATTCACTTCAAAATATCCAAGGGGGGAAGGAGTGATTCTTAGAAATTCCAGCATCTTCCATTTTATTGGAAGTCCATTTTATATACAACAGAATTCCTTTTTTAAAAAAGAAAAAAAAAGTTGTTCTTTTTTTTTTAATGTGTCCTTTCAGTTCTAATTTTGGCAAGTCTCCCGAGACACTGCAAACATTTTAGTTCAAACAGCTGGCTGTAAATGACCTGAACTCAGGTTTCATGGTCAGACCCAGGAATTAGCAATGAACCTGCTCGCTAGTGCTGGAAACTCAGATTCTGGCATGGCAGTGCTCTGTCAACATATCTCAGAATGCTTACTCCCTAGTGACCTCCCCTTTGCATTAATTTATGAGAGTCATAAGACAAATGCCTAATGTGAGCAATAAAAACATTTTTTCACTTTAGATTTTGAAAATCAATTGCTCTACAAAAACACAAAATAATGTTGCTAAAATATGAAACCAAAAATAGTAAGAATAGCCTCCCTAATGACTTCTTTTCTTCCAGTAGCTCATGGGTCATCCAAAGGGCCTGGCCCTATATTCTGAAAACTGTCATTCTTAACTTCTGTCAAATGAAAAAAGGAGAAGAAGGGCAGAGACAAGGTATCCTCTAAAATGCGCTGCCATTTGAGGAATCCTTCATGATTAGAGTTCAAAGCCAGAATACTTCAATGAAGTACTATAGCTCATCTAGCTACCTGGAACAAGACTTTATTTTGCAAAGTTAGGGGCATGTCAGAGGCACAGAAAGAGGCCTGATCTTGCCTTATACTTGGCTGTCAGAGACAAGAAGAAATCTGCTAGATGAACTGTACTTTGTCTTTGGTATGTATGTCTTTGGCCTTGACCTGAAACATGCCAACCTTTCAAGCTGCATCTCTTACCTCTTCCCAACATGTACCTTAGGATCCCATCATATTGAAATCTTCACAGATACTCATATATGCCACATCCCTGGGCCTTTCTACATGGCCTTTCCTCTCTACCTGTATGTACTTCCCATTCCTTTCCTACCTAGAGAACAGCTACTCATTCTCTCAGAACGTGATCGGGCAGCACTTGGTGAAGCCTTCCCAAATTCCCCAGACAGATAGTGGCTCCCTCCTCTGTGTCCCTATCGCCCTTTGGAGAAATCTTAGTTATATCACTTAGAATATGATGTTCTAAGTATTTGTTTGTAGGTCTTTCTCCCCCACATCCAGGCTGTGCGTTCTTCATTCGTTTTTGTATCTTTATAGTGTGGCAGCTTCATAAATGTTGATCGGCTACTTGAAGAATCAGAATTGAGACTTTAGGTGTTTGACTCCAACTACTAACCTCCGGACTACTAAAATGAAGAAAACTTAATGTAATTTGTTGTAATGTTGTTAGAGTTTTATTTTCCATTTACAGCATTCTAAAAGCTTTGTTGTAAAAATTTCCACAGAATTTTTATACTAAAGGAAGTATCAACTAAATCTTAGCTTCCCTTAGCACAGACAGGCTGTGAAACAAAATTTTTTCCCTTCAAGGGTACTAGAATCTATACTTTATAAACTTTGTTTATGCTATATAGAGTATAGAGCCCTCTGGAGCCCAACCCCCACCTCTCTTCACCCAGTCTGAATGTTCTGGGAGGTCTCTACACACCAAGAGAATGTTAATGACCAAGCTTTATGAAAGACTGGCTGTAGCGAAATTAACTGATTGAGCCCAGGTCCATAGGAAGAGAATTATGGTGTGTGTGGCTGTTTATTTCCATGAAGATTTACTATTTCACCTGAAGAGACATGCTACTGCTATGTGACAAGAATTTACTTACAGTTCAAGCCCGACCTTTTCCACGTTGAGGGAGATTGCATTACTGGGAGCCTTGGGGATTTATTGTCGCTGTTTAGCAGCAGTGACATTTCCTGATTATTGGCTGCAGAGGCCCTTCTAAGCTCAAGCACAGAAAATTCTGACCCTGAGGTTTCTTTTCTACCTAGAGGCAGATTTCTTGGGGCAAAGTATTAATAGGTTTAAAGGACCATATTTCTTGGAAGAGAGTGAGAGTACAGGGGACAGCATGATGACAAAAATATACAGGCTGCCTTGCCACCTCCCATAGAAATTTAGACAGATAAGTTCAAGTAGACTTGTGACCCCAGGAGCTCTGCAGTGTGAAAAGGCAGGTGGCAGATACAGGGATGTGAAACCACAGGGAAATGAAATAGGACTCCCTCTACCCTCTGCCTGCCTCCTTTGGCGTCACTCTACTCCATATCTAGGTCACAGCACCACGGTTTTCCAAACCAGAAAAGTGATTCTCAAACTGGCTTCTGCAAACCTGCCTAATTTCAGATGATTTTATACACACACTGAATAAACCACCGAGCAAGCAGCTCTGTGTACATAAGTATATTTTAAATTTTCTTTGGCTAAATCTTTATTTTTCTTATCTCTATCCTCACCATTTCTACAATTGTTATTTTTAAAAAAAAATCTTAAAATACCTCCACAGAAATTTTTTAAAAATCTCTCAAACCAAACACACACACACACACACACACACACACACACACACACACACTGTAAATTAGTTATTGTGATTAACAAAACCAAGTGTTCACAATTAAATTAGATAGAGAAATTAATTCAAGTTAGGGACATCTTTAACTGAAAGAACTGTTTATATGCCCCAAGTTCGATATGAGTCACATCAAGTGGAGCCTGTTTGGCTACATTAGGTTCACAAGATAAATATCATATGCAGCAATTAGCCAAGAGATTGTCGATTTCACTGTCAAATTGCAACACTCTCGTTTGCAGTGTACACCATTAATCTCAGCCATATGGAAAACTCCAAGACACAAACAAATGAGGACCACGTTCCTTTAAAGGCATTTATTTTTTAAATTACACGCATTTTTTTTTTCATGTTGCAAGTATTTCTAGTGTTCCAAAGTAGAGAATTAAAAGACTGGAAGGAGCCCTAGTTATGATCTTAGAGTTTTTCCAACCCTTTTTTTAAGCAGAGAAATTTCTCTCCCCAAAAAGAAGTCCAACAAATAAATAAGAGCAGTTTCTCACCAGGAGGTCTTGGAGACCCATTAGAGGGGTAGCCCCCCACCTTGCTCTCGCCCTGGCCCTCAGGCCAAGAGTTCCTAGCCATCAGTGTTGCATACAGAAGTGCTGAATTTTCACTCAGGACAGTCCGAAAGTCCCCAATCTGGAAAGAACCTCTCATTTTATAACTGAGGAAAATGAATCCAGGAAAGGTTAAATTACTTTCTCAAACTGACACAGTCAGCTAGTTGTTAACCTGGAACTAAAACAGATATTTACAATATCAAACTGTCTCCTCTGGAGCAGAAAATACTGGAAAGCAAGCCTTTAACATCTGGGTAAAAAAAAAAAAAAAAAAAAAAAAAAAAAAAGATGTAATCTGCTGCAGTTTTTATAGCCCAAGACCCAAGATAGAAGTGATTTTTTATTACATAATTTGATATAGCAGTTAATGATATCTAATTCCTATCAAACAGCACAGTTGATGCCGGAGAGCTCAACAGAGTGGGAGTCTAAAGAGGGACCCCAGCCTGAAGCTCCTGATGACCAGGTCTTTGTCTTATGCCTCAAGAAAGAATTCAAGGACACCACAAACAGCAAACAGGAAAGCCCAAGTACCCTTAAAGTGAAAGTACGCACTTAAAAGTGCAGCAACTCAGAGAAAGAGTTTGCCCTGAGCTGTCTGAATTATGGGGCTTTTGTTGTCCTGTGGCGGGGAGTGCAGACAGGGTACTTGCAATGCTGGTGATATTATAATGAAGTTAGCCAATGTTGAGTAAAGGACAAGGAAAAGACTCTGAAGCCTCATCCTAGAGGGGAGGGGCAGCCCAAGGCCATCTATCTTGTCTGGGGGCTTTGGCTCTTTCTTATGCAGGAGTCTCACACTGGAAATCAAAGCAGGGAGAGGGTTGAGTAAAGGACTAAGGAAAACTTCCAGAGCAGTAACTTCCCTAGGCTAACTATACTGCCTCACAATCATGGGGTTTCTCCTGTTAAGAACAGAACTGCCACGTTATTCACAGTACCCAAAATATAGAAGCAACCTAGATGTCCATCACAGATGAATGGATAAAGATGTGGTATATATCTATATACACACTGGAATATTACTCGATGAAGAGAAAGAAGGAAATCCTGCCATTTGCAACAAAATGGATGGAACTTGAGGATATTATGAGAAGTGAAATAAACCAGGCAAATACAAATAGTGCATGGTAACATTATATGTGGAATCTTAACAACAACAAAAAGAGTCAAACTCATAGAAACAGAGAATAGAAAGTGGTTGCCAGGGACTGGGGATGGGGGCAGGGAGACATTGGTACAAGGATACAAACTTTCAGCTCAAAGGTAAGTAAGGTCTGAGAATCAAGTGCAAAACGTGACTTAGCTGATAACACTAAATGGTCTAATTTGAATTTGCTAAGAGTAGAACTTGAATGTTCTCACACACACACAAAGAGAAATATGTGAGATGATGGATATGTTAATTAACTAGATGGGGAGAATCCTTTCACAATGTATATGTATGTAAAATCATCACGATGTACACTTTAAATATCTTACAATTTTATATGAGAATTACACCCCAACGAAGCTGAAATATTTATTAAATATTAAAAACACTATACTACATAATCCATAGCCATGTATCTCCACCTAGTACAATAGTTTGTTGTCAAATTTATAACATGAACAACTAACAAAGATTGCAAAGCATTTTAAAAATATAAAATGCTGAATAATTTATTCATAAGAATATGAGGGTATTTCATATATAGAATCATGAATCCATGAGTCTTGCTGCCTGAACACTATAAACCTCTCTCTGTAACTGTTGTCTAACTCAGGACATCATCGATGAAATAGGACAGCAGTTTCTTTCACAAGGAAGAAAACATAGTCCAAAACTGAAATGGCCTACTCTGACTTTCAAGAGTGGCTGCTGACTACAGGTTTTCCTTGTTTGTTTTCCACACTAAGCTTATTTTTCTTTCCATTTACATCAATCCTGAATTTAAGGTAACTATTTCCTGTTACTTTTCATTTTACTGCGTCCTGGGAAAAAAGGAGAAAAGGAGATAAGGTACTTCCAGTATAGTATAAAGTGATCCAGGCTAATTAAATGCAGCAAGAGCCAAATGACGGATTAGCTTTTCATCCCATTAGTCCACATGCATAAGCCAAAGTCATAAAAATTTAGTGAGTTCTTTGTCATTTATTTTAATGCTTTTTAAATGTGCTAAGGAGAAAAAATTTGTGATGTGTTTCTACAGCATTCTATTTATGAAGATCATATTCATCAATATCTAATTTATTTCTATAATGGAATACCAGTTTACAAAGAACACGTCACATAATAAACATGAAGAATCAATACATGAGTCTCTAATTATTGAATAATATAATCAGGAATATAAGTAGTTACTGAAAAAATTATATATACTGAATCTGCAAAAAGTAATATAAAAAGGAAAAAAATTAGGTATTTTAGTGCTAAATAAAAGATTTAAAAATCACACAGGTTCAAACTTTACTGTAAAGAACTCCAAAGATCATTTGACCACCCATTTATTAAAAATCTAAATTTCAATCCAAAGAATTTAGCACCACCCAGCAAAATTATTATAATAAGATTTAAAAGATTACTAAGATATGGTTATTATGTAAAAATAACTGACTATAACACACTTCCTTAGAAAACCTATTAAGTCAAACAATCACTTAGTCTAATATTTATACTCCAATAAATCCAAATTTTCAATATCACCAACAATTTTCCATAGTTGGTAGATTAGCCTGGCATTCAATTACTAAAAATACTTCAGTGGAAATAAAGATGTAAATAATTTTAAATACTTCACCTGTTTTCCATGGTTACCTTACTTCAGCATTGTCACAACAGAGCTTCATTGGATCTTATATGGCCCAGTTTGTATTTATAAGGTGGCTGAAATTGATGAACATTCTCAATTACAAATGGTGATGTTATAATTGATTACACAATTTCTTTGTTGTAACCAGCTGACTCAGTTTTTTTAAAATTTATTTACATGCAGTTAGCATACAATATTTTATTTGTTTCAGGTGTACAATAGAGTGATTTGACATTTATATACTAATGCTATGATCACCACACTAAATATACTAATCATGTGTCACTGTATAAACTTATCACAATATTATTGACAATATTCCCTTTCACCTTCTTCACTCATCCTCCCAAATCCCTCGTCTCTGGCAACCATCAATTTGATCTGTTTCTGAGTCTGTTTTTGTTTTGTTTTGTTTGTTCGTTTATTTTCTTTCTTTAGATTCCACATGTAAACGAAATCATACAGTATTTGTGTTTTGCTGTCTGACTTATTTCACTTAAAATAATATCCTCTAGATTCATCTATGTTGTCACAAATGGCAAGATTTCATTATTTTTTATGAGTAATAGTCTATGATAAAAGTAATATATATATATTATCTACTGATGGGCACCTAGGTTGCTTTCATATTTTGGCTATTGTAAATAGTATGGTGTAATGAAAATAGGAGTACACATATATTTTTGAATTAGTGTTCTCATTTTCTTCAAATAAATACCAGGAAGTTAAATTCCTAAGTTGTATGGTAGTTCTAGTTTTAGTGTTTTGAGTACTCTCCACACTGTTTTCAATAGTGGCTGCACCAATTTATAATTCCACCAACAGTTCAAAGGGTTCTCTTTTCTCCACATCCTCACCAACATTTATTATTTGTTAACTTTTTGATAATAGCCATTCTGACAGGTGTGAGGTCACTACTCATTGTGGTTTTGATTTACATTTCCATGATGATTAGTGATATTGAGTATCTTTTCAGATATCTGTTGGTCATCTGTTTTGGAGAAATGTCTATTCAGGTCCTCTGCCCATTTTTTGATCAGATCGTTTATTTTTGTTGTTGTTATTATTGAATTGTATGAGATTATTATATATTTTGGATATTAACCCCTTATCAGATATATCATTTGTGAATATATTTTCCCATTTTGTTGATGATTTCCTTCACTGCAAAAGCTTTTTTAGTTTGATGTAGTCCCATTTGTTTATTTTTGCTTTTGTTTCAAAAAATATATTACTAAGGTTGATTTCAAAGAGTTTGCTACCTATGTTTTTCTAGGAATGTTATGGTTTCAGGTTTTACAGTTAAGTTTTTAATCCATTTTAAGTTTATTTTTGCATATGGTATGAGTGATCCAGTTTATTTCCTTTTTATTTTGTTATTTTTTTTATTTCAGTGTTTATGTGGCCGATGCATCATGACCAAAGACAAAAAATGTAGAAGTGGCAAATATTTGACATGTATTAGGGAATATTGAAAGTATTAAAAGCAGTTCAGTTGTCAACATTCTCTAATGTTGTAAGGACCATCCACTTTCAGGCAATGTAGAAGATCCTAGGAAGGTCTGCTTAAGAAGGTACTCCTTTCTCAACTTTTTCTAAAATGAATATACTCAAAGTTGCTTAGAGAAAAAGTATTAATCATCTCAAACCACAGGCATAATATTCCAAGATCTTCTTTGGTCTGCCATCCTTTAAAGCAATTTAGTTCAAGTCTTCAAGAATGCCTTGATGCCTACTATGTATGTTAAACACCATAAGAATGACAGTCTTCAAACTAAAAAGAATTCTATTGAGTAGATAAGATATATACATGAGATACTTCAGCAGACAGGGAAGTGTTAAACAAAATACAACAAGGTACACAGGCTGTGGTGGAGCCAGTCAGTACTAAGGTAATCTCAGAGAGATTTGCTGGCCCTCAAAAAAGGGAGTAATGTTGGGAAGGTGGAAAAACTAGGGAAGAGTATTTCAGGCTAGGAACCCATAATAGCAAATCTATAAAAATAGTGGTGACCGGATTTGATTCAGGAGACAATAGGGTAATTTTCCTAAAGAGAGGATTCCTGTCAGGGTGTTGATGTGGGAGGAGGGGGTAAGCAGATAATGAAGAATCTTCATTGCCACAATGATGAGTTTGAATTTCGTTTAGTTGGGCAGACATTAAAATAAATGTATAAAATTACGTCAAATATTATCCCATTTATGGTTGAAAAATAAATATGAATACATATTTATTTACATATAAAAATGCCCAGAAAACAACCTGGAAACAGGAAACTATTATTCAGTGGTTGCCTCTGGCATGGGAGGGAGGTAGAGTTGGAATAGATTATAGAGGAATTTAAGCTTTTCATTGTATATATTTCTGTGTTTCATGGTTTTGCTTTGTTTTGTTTTTTTAATGGGTTGTATTAATATGTCACTTATATAAATTTAAAATACAATTTCTTAAGAGAAAATTTGGGGTGGTTTGTTCACTTTTTAAAACCAAAATATAATTAAAACCCAAAATGTCACTAATTTTTATGAAAAAGAAGAAATAAAATCCAGTGTCAATTTGCCCAGCATAATCTTTGCTGATTAGAACATTATCATATTAACCTTCATGTTCTAAAAGATCAAATGTAAGTAGATATTAAGACAAAAAAATCCTTAAGTTTAAAAGGCAGACTAGCAACCTATAAGTGAAGGAGTTGGAATTTCAAATAGAATCTGCCATCTGCACAGACTATTGCTTCAAAATTTAGAGTACAGTGAACTGATCAAGAACGTGGGCTTAGGAATATTGATTATAGTTGATATTTGCTGAGTAACCAAGGTAGCTATTAATTTTATCCCTTTTTTACCGATAAGGAAATGGATGCATGGAGATCATATAACTTGTTGCAAATTACACAAGCAAAAGTTGTGACCCCAAGTCATTTGATTTCTGAGCCTGGGTTCTTAGGACTTATAACATACTGTCAGGCCCAACTTCAGATCTCCAGCCCCCATCAGCATCACTACCTTGGCCACGTACATTAACCTCTCTAAGTTTCAGATTTCTCACCTATGAGATAACGATGAAATGAGAATATATTAAAGGACCTAGCTTACTGCCTAGCACATACTAAATGCTCAACAAATTGTAGCTGCTATTATGATTATATAGTGATAATATAATAGTGACAATCCAAAGTCTTCTTTTTTCTGATTTCACTACAAGTTTCTGGTTGAAAAGACTGCCTTGAGCTTGCCATGGTTTTTGTGCCATGTGGGCAAGCATAGAGCACATCATTGTGGAAAAACTTGTAGAATTAAAGCAGAGGTACAAGAAGTGCAAACACTAAAATACAGAAGACCTGTCTACCTGTCGCAATTCAAACAGTAGAGGTCTGCCACCTTACAGAGAAAGAGCTATAAATCATCTGTGTCCAGAATATCTACCTTTATACACACCTTCAGTTTTCTCCTGGAGCTACTTCAGATCTCAAAGGGCAGTAATATATCAAAGGCTGGTTGCTAATCAATTCCCCCTTTTTATTAATCATCATTTTTGGAGTTTTTTTTTTAAGTCAACTTAACCCTTGGTCATTAATATATATTTTCTATAAAGAAAAACTTAAGTATTAATATAGTCTGTTTTGTGAGGGTTGTTTAAAAGCAGTTTTAAAAAAAGCAGTATAAATGCTGTCCGTCAACTGACCCACCCGGAGAGAGTGTGTGGGAGGCAAGCTGCACGGGGTTGTTAGTGGCTTTTACATTCTGTCCTTTTCAGCTTTTATATTCTGTCCTTTTCAGCCGCACTCTAATTGTTTATCATATTTTCCTCTGTCAATTGGCAAGCGTTATGATTTTTTGATATCTGTGATGACAAGTTGTGAACTAACCTAAAAAATCATGTTTTTCTTTTCTCTCTAGGTGTTTCTCATGCTTTCTGGGAAAATGTTATGAATATTTAATCAAACATGAAAGAAAAGAATTCCATAAATATGGGCATTTTTTTCCTTATAAATATTTTTATGCAACTGCTATTGAATTCTTTTGAATGGAGCACATATTGCTCAGGTCCTCTGTGACTCTGGTTTGCACAGGCCCTATCTCCCCATACCTTCCCACAAGAAGGACCTTTAGGTTCCCAAAGGCCCCATGGCCGAATTGACAAGGTCTGGAGGTACAGAGGAGCAACCGTCATTTGCTATTAACTGCTGGTTTCCTGATTATCTCTTTAATGATCACCTGATTCTCATTGTCTTATATTAACATTTCAGGATACTTAACATTTCTCGTTCCTACAACTTACTCTGTGCCTTGGGCAAATTATTTAACCTCTCTGAATCTTTATGTGAGGATTCAATATATATAAATTTCTGACACTGCCTATCACAGTTAGCCAAATATATGATCCCTGTTATAATTATTTGCCTTGAACTTACCTGACTACTCTTCTTAAATGAATGAGGGAGGTACTGTTACAATAAATGGTTACAGACTTGAATAACCCTGCTCCATGGACCTCTAGGTGAACTTATCCTTTGGGTCAGAATGGCCAGGGTATCTCTGTGGGAGGTCTCTTCCCAGCTCCTCAGTGCCCAGGAATGACCCCTGGGCGCCGCTTGCGGGTCCAGGTCTCTGTCAGAGGTAGCAGACCTTGGTGATCTTGTACGTAGTGTGGACCAAGACTAGGATTTGAATGCCAGCTCCGCCATTTATTAGCATGTGACTCTGACACTAAAAATAATTCAACTTCAGTTCCTCGTCTGTAAACTAGAAGTAGATTGTAATAGTATCTCTGCTTCCTAGAGTTATTGCAGGGATTGAATGAGACAGTACAGTCAATCACACAGTAGGATTCAGTAAACTCTCGATATCTAGCTTGTCGACCCCTGTCCAAGTGGTGGTCATATGAATCAAAAAACATGTAGATCTGCTCTCCTTTCTTTTTTTGGCAATTGCACCCATGCCCTAGGGGCCAAGAAAACCTCGCCACCGTATTCTTTCATCTTCCTTGAGGGTGAACTTCAACTTGCCAGGACACCTTATGTCTGAGTCATCTCTTTCTCAAGCCCGCTACCCCAGGTGAGGTCCTCAGTAAAGCCATCTCCAGCTCTGACTCTACTTCCAGTGGCCTGTGCCTAATTAGGGAGTCAGTTCTCTGAGAGCTAAGGCAGTGCTGATCATCTCCTTATGCCTCTAAGGCCTTGGAATGTCTGGCAGCATTGCTAAACGGGGAAAGATTATCTTTGGGTTCTCCCTTCTGTCATCTACGGTTGATCCTTGAACAACACGGGTTTGAACTGCATGGATACACTTGCATGCAGACATTTTTTCAATTAACCCACACAGTTCAACTGACCTGTGCAGTTCAAACCCATATTGTTCAAGGGCCAACTCCGTGGTTGGGAACCCATGCATGCAGAGGGCTGACTGTGATTTTTCGTGTCAGTCAATATGTCAATTTCATTTCTCAAACATTAAATATGTTACAATGTTAAAATGTATTTCAATAAAATGTGCTGGCCACACAGTTTACTGATTACAGCTAGTCCTCAAAAAAATGTCATTTTATTATCATGTTGATGAGGAAAAAAACATCGTTTCCAGGCCAGAGCCTCTTTTGGTATGGAGTTTGCACATTCTCCCCATGTCTGCGTGGGTTTTCTCCGGAGGCTCCAGCTTCCTCCCACATCCTGAAGATATTGATGTTAGGTGAATTGGTGTGTCTGTATTGTCCCAGTCTGAGTGAGTGTGGGTGATGGTGTGAGTACCCCCTGTGATGGAAGGGTGTCCTGTCTAGGGTGGGGTCCCGCCTTGAGCTTTGGATAGGTTCTGACCACCTGGGACCATGAAGGCAGGAAAGAATTATCTTCCTAGTTTTTATTAATCTCTCTTAAATGTATGTATAGCTCCTATGTATTTTAATTTTTAATATTAGAAGTGGTTTGAAGTTCGGTGCTGTTTTTATGAACAAAACTATGCCATAGGAACTTAACTGTTGTTTTTATCAATTAGCCTATGAGAAAATTGATTTTGTTATATGTCATTTTGCTTAAAGTTACAGCTTCCTAGGATTTATTTACAATGTAAATGAAGACTTATTGTATGTGATGGTCTTCTTCTCACAAATTAAAAATATTAGGGGCAGCAAACAATGTGGAATTCAAAATCAAACCTCAGCATCTACCCAGATCTGACCCTAGGAGTCCATAAAGGGCGGTCACTGCTGTATTCATTTCTGTGGCAAACAGAATTCCAAAGATGTCCCCCAAAGATTATTCAATCAAGCACAATTCAAAGTACTGTTGTGAAGGAATTTTCCAGATGTAATTAAGATTACTTATGAATCTTAAAATAGGGAGATTATCCTGGATTATCTGGATGAGCCCAATCTAATCACTTAAACCCTGAAGCAGAGATATTTCTCTGGCTGCAGTAAGAGGGATACAGCAGCAGAGGAAGGCAAAGAAAAAGATGAGACAGGAAGGAGAGGAGGTCTAAGAGATATGAAGTATGATAAGATTTGACCCACCTTTGCTGGCTTTGAAGATGGAAGAGAGGAACCATAAACCAGGTAATGTGGGTAGCTTCTAGGAGCTGAGAAAAACCTTCCGTGGGCAGCCAGTAAGAAAATGAGGACTTCAAGTCTTCAACAGCAAAGAACTTAATTTAGCCAACAACCTGAATGAGCCTAGGAGTGGAATTGGAGGAGAATTCTCCCCCAAGAGCCATCAGTAAGGAATGTCTTGATTTCAGCCTGTGTAACCCTAAAATTGCTAACCTACAAAACTGGGAGAAAAATGAATTACAACTGTGATACTTGTTGTTTGCTACAGCAGCGATAGGAAAACAATGTACTAATCTCTGATGATGTTCTTGTTTCTCAAATCCTCTGCCCTATTTGGTTTTCTTACCAAAATTATCTTTGATTCAATTTCTCATCTTTTCACTCCCATTCACTTGGGTGTAGAGATGGATCCATAAAATCCATATTTAATCTAAAATTGAAATCCACATTCGTTATAAGATAAGGGTCATGTCGAACATCTAATTGTGTAAAGTTTTTCTGCCATTTGCACAGTATTAGAGTACAGGAAAGTCACTCTGTCACAGAATGTCTGCTCATTTAACATAAAGCCAGTCAGTCTGAAGAGGCAACAGAAAAGTTTTAAAATTCTGTCTAATGCATTTGAATCCAGATTAAGCCTAGCTTTTACAGGGAAGAAATCCAATTTTACGATTGACCTCTTGGTACCTAAATGAAATGCTGGACCTTTTCAAATGCCTTATAAAAATCCCAGGAATGGATACAACATCATTTTTATAAACCTCGCCATGGATATTGAGGGAATTCTGTCAGAAATGTCAACGAATGGTTATGGCAAATCTTAAGGAAGCCTCGGTTTACTTTCTTCAGTCACTTTGTTCAGAGCCTGCGGACCATTTACAAGTGTGACAACTGTGTATAAACAGTTTAATATCCATCAACCATAGTTTCTAGGTGCAGTTGGAAAGAACTGTCCTGATGGTAGTACAACTTAATAGGATTTGGTTTATTGAAACTTACGCTAACATCAGCTGCTATTGCAAGCAGCGGCAAGCATGCAAGCCTAAAGCAGCAATATATGAGGTAGGAAAAGATTAGGAAGACAAATGTGTGTGCTCTGGAACTGTACATGACCTGCCTTCCCACTGAGATTTTGTGTGTGTGTGATAAAATCAGTAATCATTGATAGAGAGACTTCTTGGGTTCTGAGCCACCCTCTGTGTTGACATGGTGTTGACGTCTGTCAAAGATGGTTCTGAAGTGGACATGGCCTTAAATTTCAATATTCTGTATTTCTAGTCACCAGAGTGTACTATAAAGTAACCAAATGCACAGTTTATATTTTGTGAGCAGATTTAAAAAATAATTTCTAATGGTATATGTTTTTCTCCAAATCCTATTTTCTAAAACATAAAAAAGAAAATGTATTCCAAAGAAGAAAATCAGCCAATCGGCTTTCAATAAACCAATACTCCAAACTTTGGATTCCATTTTTGGCTCTGCTAATGACCTGGAATGCGAATATTTATAACTGGCAAGTTTTGGGAGACCCTTGGCTTACACTCTCCTTCTACCTTTAAAGGGCAGTCAAATCATGTGGTGCCTGAAGGTATGCATTTCCAAGCCAGATAAACCTATCTTTCAGTCTCAGCTCTGCCACTTAGTGACTATGTACCTTTGCATTACTTAACCTCTCCAATTTTCATTTTCTTTACCTTTAAATGAGTGTAATAATATCTACTTCATAAAGACGGCATAATAATAAGATAATATCATAAGTTTAGCACAGTGCTTTACATACTATGTGCACCCACAAATTTTTACTGCTGTTATTATTATTACAACTATAGTTGACCCTTGAACACCACAGAAGCACCAATCCCCACAAAGTCAAAAATCCATTTATAACTTTTGACTCCTCAAAAACTTAACTATTAATAATAGCCTACTGTTGACTGAAAGACTTACTGATAACATAAAGTCGATTAACACATATTTTGTATTTTATATGTATTTTATACTCTATTCTTACAATAAAGTAAGCTAGAGAAAAGGAAACATTAAGGAAATTATGAGAAAATACATTTACAGTATTTATTGAAAAAAGTCCACATACACATGTACCTGCACAGTTCAAACCTGTGTTGTTCAAGGGTGAACTTTATTAAATAGGACTGATGTGTGCCTTTGTGTAACATAAGCATTCCTAATTTCACATTTGTATGTAGGTTTACATCATCAAAACCCAGTGATTACCAGATAAATTGCTTTACATAATCTGTTTCAGAAAAATAAATCTCATTGGCCTCATACATTCCATCTCCATGACTTTGTGTTCCTGACATGGCCAAACCTATAAAACTACCATCGCTCTATGAATTCAAATAACACTCCTCAAAGAAGAAAAGAAAAAGACAGTGACATGTGAGAAGGAAGCTTTTAAGTACGGGGCAAAGCTGACACTCAGAGGGCAAACAAAGCACATTTGTCTCTGTCATTGCCACCTGGCCCTGTTTCCAGAGCTTAGAGGCTGTTTTTGTATGTTCAGTTTATTAATTGGGTTTCTGTCACCTACAAAGTCCATTGCTGTCAATCTGGAGCCAGAGTTGAGCCCTGTAGCCTCAATGCTTACCCCAGGAGGAAGCTTCCCCAAAACTAATAGTCACCACTACTGGAAAGACTGGACAGTGTCACTGCAAGATGACAGCCCCTGCCAGTGCCCAATGGATGGAGGAATAGTACCTATACCCAGAGGACCAAGGCATTCTGTTTGAATCAGTCAAGAAGCATTTCAGATAGCTAAACTTGTCAAACAAATGGAAATATCAAAAAAAGAAAGGTTACTGTATCTGAGTTTGTTCCTGGTGGGTATAATCTGACACTTATATTGGCAAAAAGCAATGCACTAAGAAACAAAATCTGCTTCTTTGCCCCATCACTATAAGAAGGTATGGGCTACAGTTACATGAACTTTTGAATCAGAAAATATAGGTTTTTGACTCTGGTTTTTGTGACTTTGATCTAGTCAATTAAACTGCTTTGAGTCTTGTTTTCCTTATCTCCAAAATAATGGCAAGATAGATAGATTATTAGATAGATAGATAGATGATGATAGATAGATAGATGAGAGATGATAGATAGATAGATAGATAGATAGATAGATAGATAGATAGATAGATAGATAGATTATAGACAGACAGACATAAAAATTAAATGAGATATCACATGGGAATGCCTAGTTTTAATATATTCTTAATAAATCTTTATGTCCTGCTTCATGTCCTACTCTGACCTCTACCTACTCTTGGTTATTCATCGGTTGATTATATTTGTCAAAGTTTACAGAGTTCTTTACTCTCACTCTTTCTCCTCATTCTTTTTGGTACTTCCAGGGTTAGTAGGCTCTTTATTTGAGGTTACTCCTAATGATAAGGAGAAATCAAAGAGGGGACATATCATGTATTTCTAAAGAATATTATAAAAGAAAATTACTGGCACTGGGCTTAAATAAAACCTGTGAATTTCATTTCTCTAGATTTTCCTTGAATCCTATTATAACTTCACCCAGTTCTGTATTAGCAATATAGATATAAGAGCCAATATTATTCCTTCAGATATCACTTGCCTTAAAAACAGCAGAAACTTGGAATAATATTACAGTAGCAAGATTATTTTGCATTAACACCATTTCAGAATGATCTTTATTATCAAGAAATATTTTCTTAAAATTTGAATTTCATCTTTTACCTTTCTTAAAACATTGTAATAACAAATTTCTTCCTTTACTGCCATGGCCTTGATAATACTTAAATAATATTTTAGCTCACAAGAGAAAATTAAATGGCCTCTGTCCAAGTGAGATATTATTCTAGTTAATTATTAGCATTAAAATTCCAATTTAGTGCTCAACACACTAATAGACAGATGCTGCCCCTGCTATGGGTCAATGCTTTTGTAAAAGACAATCTCATACTAGTCAGGTATGAAATTATGTTGAAAGGTTGAATGAGCTAATGGCCTTGTGTGCTATGACTGCATGCTCAGAACTCTTAGCACAGAATAAGGCCCACAGAGGTTGCTTGGGGTAAGTCTGGGACTTTGGAAAATGAGGTTCATTTACATTCTGCAAATTGTGCCTCTTAATAGCATTTATTGAACAAAATACAGTAAAGGGCACTCTGGAGAATTTCAGAAGAAATGAAGAACCTCTGGCTCCAAGAAGGGTAGTTGAGACATAGAAATATGAATCAAGTAGAGAACAGCTTTACAGGGCAAACATATCAATATGCCTAAGTTAAACAGTTTCATCCACACTCATAAGATGTATGGGGCTCCAAGTCAAAAGGAAGGAACAGAGATCAGAGGAATCAATCAGCAAAGTCCTTGATGGTTGAGTAAAACTGAGAGGGAGTATTTCAAAAGCAGTAATAATGGTATGTATAAATTCTTGAGTCAGGAACTAGCAACTTGTGTGAGAAAAGAAGGAAATTTAGTAATAGTTGCTGTGGAAGGTCTATATAAGAGCAATAACTAAAGTTGGGAACGTTTGAGGAATTGTTCTGTATCTTGACTGTGAGGTTGGTTACAGAGGTTTATACATTTGTCATAGCTCATGGAAATATAAACATAAAATGGGTACAGTTTTGTAAAGGTAAGTTATACCTTAATAAAGTATATTTTTAAAAGGTTAGTAAGAAGTTTTTTATTAAAAAATTAAATCAGCAGATTAATTTTTCAAGTTGATCTTTTTCTTTTTCTTTTTTTCTTTCTTTTTTTAAAATTGAATTTGGAATCTAATAGAGTTACTAGAGAGTAACTTCTTAAGCTTATGTTTTTGAAATAAAAGTCCTCATAAAAGTTATACTTTTGAAATTGGATACTCTCTGATTTAACTTCATAGACATTATAATGGTCAAAGGCATACTGAATTTAGAATACAGTTGTTTTTACTCTCAGCTGGTGATTAAACTAGGATGATGTCTTTTTTTTTCTTCAATTTTTTTTTTTTTCCTTTTTACCCATCACCCCACCCCCATCCCTTTGGCAATCATCAGCTTGTTCTCTGTACGTAGGGGTCTGTTTGTTTTGTTTTGTCTGTTCCTTTGTTTTAGGTTTTTTGGGTTACAGATATAAGTGAAATCACACAGTATTTTTCTGTCCCTCTCAGACTTACTTTACTTAGCATAATATCCTGTAGGTCCATGCATGTTACCACATATGGCAAGATTTCATTCTTTTTTATTGTTGAGTGATATTCTATTGTATAAACATAACACTTCTTCAATATCCATTTTTCCATTGATGGACACCTTGGTTGCTTCCATACTTGAATATTGTAAATAATGCTGCAATGGACATAGGGTGTGTGTATCTTTTTGAATTCATGTTTTTGTTTTCCTCAGATAAATACTCAAAAGTAGAATCATGGGGTCCTTTGACAGCTCTGTTTTTAATTTTTGGAGGAATCTCCATACTGTTTTCCATACTGGCTGCACTAATTTACATCCCCACCAAAAGCCCCCTTGCCAATATTTGTTATTGTTGACTTTAATAACAGCCATTCTGACAAGTGTGAGATGATACATCATTGTGGTTTTGATTTGCATTTCCCCAACGATTAGTGATATGAAGCATCTTTTCATGTGTCTGTTGGCCATCTCTATGGGAAAATGTCTATTCATGTCCTCTGCCCATATTTTAATTGGATTGTCTTTGGTGTTAAGCTCTATGAGTTTCTTATGTATTTTGAATATTAACCCCTGATTAGATGTACGATTTGTGAATATCTTTTCTTATTCAGTAGGATATTTTTTCATTTTGTTGATGGTTTCCTTTGCTGTCAGAAACGTTTTCATCTGATGTAGTCCCATTTGTTTATTTTTCTTCTGTTTCCCTTGCCTGAGGAGACATATCTAAAAAGATATTGCTAAGAGTAATGTCAAAGAGTTTATTGCTTATGTTCTCTTCTAGAAGTTTTGTGGTGTTGGGTCTTACATTTATGTCTTTAATTCACTTTGAGGTTTTTTTATGGTATAGGAAAGTAGTCCAATGTCATTTTTTTACATGTATCTGTCCAGCTTTCTAAACACCTCTTACTGAAGAGATTGTCTCTACCCTATTCTATATCCTTGCCTCCTTTGTCATAGAATAATTGACCCTATAAGTGAGGATTTATTTCTCAGTTCTCTATTCTACTATATTAATTTAGGTATCTGTTCTTATGCCAGTGTCACATTGTTTTGATTATTGTAGCTTTGTAGTATAGTACAGCACAGCACAGCACAGCACAGCACAGTATAGTATAGTATAGTATAGTATAGTATAGTATAGTATAGTATAGTACAGTACAGTACAGTGTAGTATAGTATAGTATAGTATAGTATAGTATAGGATAGGATAGGATAGTACAGTATAGTATAGTATAATCAGGGAGTATGATGCCTCCCACTTAGTTATTTTTCAATGTTTCTTTTGTTATGTGGGGTCTTTTGTGGTTCCAAATAAATGTTAGGATTAGTTGTCAAGAAAAACATCATTGGTATTTCAATAGGAATTACTTTGAATCTGTACATGACTTTAGGTCGTAAGGATATTTTAACAACATTAATCCTTTCAATCCACAAGCATGGTGTATTCTTCCATTTATTTCCATCCTCTTCAATTTCTTTCTTCAATATGTTATAGCTTTCAGAGTACAGGTCTTTTGTCACTTGAGTTAAATTTATTCCTAGGTATTTTATTCTTTTCGATGTAAATGTAATTGGGATTGTTTTTTTACCTTCTTCTTTTGATCTTTCATTATTTGTGTATAGAAGTGCAATAGATTTCTGTATACTGATATTTTATCTTGTAACTTTACTGAATTTATTTATTTTAATAATTTTTTGGTGGAGTCTTCAGAGTTTTCTATATCTATAATATGTCATTTGCACATAGTGACAGTTTTACTTCTTCCTTACTGATTTGGATGCCTTTTATTTCTTTTTCTTATCTGATTGCTGTGGCTATGATTTCCCATACTATATGAAATAGAAGTGGAGATAGTAGGCATCCTTGTCTTATTCCTAATCATAAAGGAAAAGCTTTCAGTTTTTCACCATTGAGTATGACATTAACTGCGGGGATGTCATATATAGCCTTTATTATGTTGATGTACATTCTTTCTATATCCACTCTGTTGAGAGTTTATTTTATTATAAAAGAATGTCAAATTATGTTGAATGCTTTTTATTCATCTATTGAGATGATCATATGATTTTTATCCTTAATTTTGTTGATGTGATATATCATATTAATTGATTTACAAATATCGAACCATTCTTGCATCTCTGAGATAAATCCCGCTTGCCCATAGTGTATTATCCCTTTAATGTACTGTTGAATCCAGTTTGCTGATATTTCATTGAGAATTTTTGCATCTATGTTCATCAAGGATATTGGCCTGTAATTTTCTTTTTTTGTAATGTCTTTGTCTGATTTTGGTATCAGGGAAAAGCTAACTTCGTAGAATAAGTTTAAAAGTATTCTTTCCTCTTCTTGTACATTTTGTCTTCTTGTAGATTCCCTAGTAACATATTTAAATCCCACATTCTGAATTGTAGATTAATTACAAAATATATATTTTGTAAGATAATGTATTGCCTTTTCTAACACTATAGTGAGATTGAAGTTGTATGCCTTCAATCAACAGTTTCAGCACCATTAAATGTAAGGTAGGATGTAGCAGATTACAGAAGGCCAACATTCCCATTGTAATAATAAAAAAATTACAAAAAAAAATATTTAACATATTAGCATTTATAGAGCCTATGAGGTTTAAATTGACTTCAAAATCCATGGTAAAAAAAACACTTTCTACGTGAGTTGACCATAGCCAACCGTTTTCTTCTTTTGGGGCACTTGTCAAGAGGTAAATGCCACTGGTAAGAGGTCAACAATTGAAGTTGGCCAAAGCAAAGTGAAACGAGCAGAGCTTTTAGTGTCCACACAGATCTGGCAAATTGAAAAGTAGAGGAGATCCAAATGAAGGCTAGTTTTTACCATTAATCATTTGCTGTGTTCTAGAATGGCATGGAATGCTGGGGACCCTGGGATAATGGGCTAGAAAAGTCAAGTAAAATCTTCCACAGATTTTTGTTACCTGGAAGACAAAATCTCACTGGAAAGAAGGGATTTGCAACAATACAATTAATTTTCTCCTGGTTTCAAATTTACACGGAGCAGGAATTTGAAAAAGTTAACACCTCAAAACCTTCAAAGAGCAAATCTTCCAGGATAAAGACATGGAGGCCCAGCAAAATCTGAATTACAAGCCTGGATGAGCCATGGTTGAGAAATAATGAGATAAAGATATAAATTGATATTTATTAAACCCATGCTCAGCTCAGTTCCTGGGTAGAAGAATGAACTCATGAAGGAAAAAAGAGTAAAATTTTACTTGATCTTGACTTTTAATATGAATACAGATCAGGGTAGTGCATCTTTAGAATTCTTTTGAATTGGGGGGTTTTAAGCAAGAGTTTTTAGAAAAGTTACCACCAGATAACTCAGTCATTCTGCCCAGTAGAGGAAAAGGGAAACCTTCTAGTGGAAAACATCATGCAAAGCCTTTACTGTCCTCTTAAACACAATGGCCAGTAGACAATCAAATATTAATAGACACTTGAAAATGCAGAAAAATGTGACTGATAAGCAAAAGAAAAACAAACGGTAAATCGCATGTCCACAAATGACACAGATGTTAGAATTAGTAGACAAAGCCTTCAGAATAGCTAAGTTTAAAATGGTAAATAAAATTTAGGAAAGTAAGGGCACAATGGATAAAAAAAAAAATGGAAAAATTCAACAGAAAAAAGGGATCCTATGCAAAAATGAAGTGGGAATTTTAGAATAAAAATATACAATATCTAAAATTAAAAACTAACTGGATGTGCTTAACAGTGTCCTGGACATAGCAGAATACAAATTAGTGAGCTTAATGACAAGTCAATACAGTATATCCAAACAGAAGCACAGAGGGAAAAGAAAGAACAAGAACAGAACAGAGTGTAAAAAACACATGGAAAATAGACAAAAGTTTTATATGTGTGCTTGGAGTTACAGGAGGAGAGGGAAATTGGGCAAGAAGAAAAACTTGATGAGGTAATGGTTCTATATTTTTTAAAACTGATCAAAGACATTAAACTGCAGATTCAGGAAGTTCGATAAACACCAAGCAAGATAAAAACAAAGAAAACCATCTTGATTAAAGTGTAGAAGACCAAATAAAAAGAAAAGAAAAAATCTTAAAAAGCAGCTAAAGAGTGGAAATACATTACCTACAAATAAGCAACATTTATATTGACAGTTGAACTTTCAAAGGAAATAGGAACCCAGAAGACAATGAAACAACATCTTTAATTAACTGGGGTTGGGAATGGGCAGGTAGATAAAAGAAAAACTGCCCACCTAAAATACTATCCCAGTAAATAAATCCCTCAAAAATTAAAAGTGAAATAAAGATGTTTCCAGACTAATAAAAGCTCAGAGAATTTGTCAACAGCAGCCAGGCACTGTAAGACCTTCTAAAAAGAATTATTCATAGAGAAACAACCCACAGAGAAGCTAATACTGCAGAAAGAAATGGAGAACAGTAAAAAGTAAATACTAAATCATGTTTGCTGCTATAAAATGTTAATAATAATGTCTTGTGGGACTTAGAAAGGTCAGGATGTAGTAAGTGAAGTTAAACTATTATAAGCTATTTCACCATTTGGGTAAAACTTGAGGAAGGTGTTTTATAATTAGTCAGAAATGCATATTGAAATCTCTAGAGTATGCACTAAGAATGAATACAAGAATATATAATTAAAAGGCTAATCAAGCAGAAAAGCTTAAGAAATATACCTGATTAATAACCCTATCCCAGACCTACTGAACCAGAGTCTATAATAGTTAGCCCTAGAACCTGAAATTTTTATCATGTTGCCACTGGTGGTTCCTATGCTCACAAGTGTGATAGCCGTTGGTGCAGAACTTAGATAATACTCAACAAACTCTTTTACAAATTGCTTATAGTTATAATTATTAAGTGTCACACATTATAAAAATACAAATCTATTCAGAGGCCACTGAAGAAACATAAACAACCATAAGCATAAGTAATATCTATAAATAAATACAAAGGAGGATGATAAATTTTCAGCATCCAGTGTAGTGTTCCCAAGGGCACATCTACCATAAACAAAGTGAGGCCAATGAATAGAGAAGAGTTTTCTCATTACCTCAGGCTTTCCCTGAACCAAACCATTAATCTTAACAATCACAGACTCCTTTAAGGGGTGAACCACTGCAGTATCAAGAACAGATATGAGATCATCAGATTTCTTTCTCAACTTTGCATTCTGACAACATCGCTGGGCTTGGAAATTAAGAAGGGTGATTTATTGCCATTTTGACAAGAGTCATAGTAGCTATCACTGCTGTTATTGTTGCTGCTGCTGAGGCCCCTGCACCTCCTACTGATATTAGCAGTTGTTTAGCATTTTAGTTTGTAAAGTATGTCAATACACATTATTTCTGTACAGGAATCCTAGGACAAAGATAATAATGTTTCATTATTATTATCATACATGTGTTTATATGTGATAAGGAAACTAACGATCTAAATAAAGAGCTTGTGCATGTGAAGGTATGCCTAATTATTGTGGCTAACATTACCCAATACAGCAACCAAAATTAATATTCTGCCACTGCTATTATAAAACCATTCAGACAAGCAATTGGCATTCTATATGTAATTTCCAACTCTTGTTCAATATCACAGACCTAAATTCAACTTGTAACCTCCCAAGAATGGAAAACAAACATAGTAAAAGATGAAAGGTAATTTTAGTGAAATAAGTCAAAGGGGTTGCATGCAATAAGTACTTCAGTTATTCATTCAAAAAGCTAGAACTATCTAAAATACATGTAGTTTTAGAATACCATTAGATATGACACTTTATTTTAAAAATATACTACCAAAAAAAAAGTCAACATTGAATGGTGAGACATATAGAAGTGGTTAGAAGATAATCACTTTTATAGCTGTTTATTTTAATGTCTGTTCTCAACCCCCACCCTCATCCTCCTTTGAAACTTAATTCCTACTTTTAATCCTAGCACATAGCACAGTATCTGGTATATCAAAACATATTTCGCATGAACAACACTTGCCTAACCTTGCAGAGCTGCCTTAGGACTCTCTCACTGCTGCTTCCCATATATGTGTCTTATCAGTTTTTTTTGAGGACAAGGGCCATGCTTGATGTTATTGCTGATTTTCCAATAGCAAGTGCAACACAAGAAAAATGAATACTATAATGGTTTGAGAGGCTCAAGAGTCTGATTGTTTTCAATTTGCATTTCCCTGATAATTAATGATGATGAATATTTTTTCATGGTTTATATACCACCTGTATGTCTTCTTTGGTGAAATGTTTGTTCAAATCTTTTGCTCATTTAAAAATTGGGTTATTTTCTTGTTATTCAGGTGTCAGAGTTGTCATTTGTTTTTTTTTTTTTCAGCTCCTATTATCAGTGATAACACCAAAGATAAGTGAAAAACATTTTCAAACAAGATTTTCTTTTTTTCAAAGAACATAACTAGTAATGATGATCATGATATCAGGCATTCTACTAGGTGCAACACATGGTATGTTATTTTTCATCCTCAAAACATCTTTCTGAAAAGGCAAGCCACAGACTGAAAGAAAATGTTTGTAAAACATATGTATGACAAAGTACTTGTATCTAGAACATGTAAAAAAAAA